>MU006779.1:1468217-1519551 GCA_010093635.1 Massarina eburnea CBS 473.64
GACTCTCAGAGAGTTGAGAAATCGGCCGTCTTTTCGGCCAAGACGCTAAGGGCGACAGGGGGAGGGGGCAACCCGTTCATGCTCCACCCTTGTACGAGTTCCGGCTATTGATTCTAACGGATATGAGTTTGGCGTAGGATTTACCGCCCACCTTCAAAAAGTAGTGTCAGCAAAGATGAGTCAACTTCGCCACAGTTGATGTGGGGGCCAGGAATGCTTGAAAAGAAACGGCCAAGAACCTCCAATCTACAAGATTGCTTCTCACTCTTGAGCGGCAGCCTTTTTCACTCGTCGTCGTATAACGAGTACGCAAATTACCAGTCATGTTCTCCGAACCCGCCAAGAACACTTTCCGCTACGAACAACTCCCAGACCCTGCGTCCTACATTCGGCTAGTCAAAATCTCGCCTTCCACCGAATCGTCCGAAACCACTCCTCATATCTCGATTCTTACCACACCATTCAACGACGCACCGCATTATCATGCCGTATCCTATACCTGGGGACCCACGACTGACCCTGGCACCATTATCATCGGCGAAAACGAAGCGGAGATTTATGTACGAAGGAACTGTATCAATGTCCTACGCCAGATTACCCACTTTAAAACTTGCGAGTACTACTGGATCGACGCTCTATGCATCAATCAGGCTGACAACGACGAGAAGAGCTATCAGGTCGCTATGATGGGGGAAATCTTCAGTCGAGCCGACCGTGTACTTGCATGCGTTGGTCTGCATGACGACAGTGGCAGTGAAATTGTCGCTCGTACACTGAATTATCTTGATACTTTCTTGTCTAGAATAGGGCTCGATACCCAAGTTTTCATTGGCGACGAGGATCGTACATGGACGGATGCTAAAGGGCATTGTATTAATGCTATATGTTATTGGTTCCAATCATTGCCTGACAAGGTCGCCCTTCCATTCCAACGCGGTCTTGACGCGTTCGGAAAACGTGAATACTTTTGGCGCATATGGATATTGCAAGAGATATTTTTGGCGCGGAGGTTAAGTGTATTTTGTGGGTTTGATGAGTTGAAATTGTCGACGTTGCTGTTTTGGTGGCGCGACGCGAAACTCCTGATTCCCGAACTCTTAAATGAGAAAGCTGTGAAGTACATGGATGAGGATGAGGCTCCATGGACAAATGGGGCCTACTTCCTTGACCAGGGCGGGTCGGGTCTAGGTGCGACTCTCGAAGGTATATTGTACGATGTCGCGGACCCAGATAAGGCAGGGGCTGAGAGAGCGCCGTTATATGCCAGTGACTTTTTGGATCTATGCGAAGGTAGAGATTGTGTGGATGCAAGAGATATGATTTTCGGAACGTTGGCTCTAGTAGGGTGGAGGCAACAGGAGAATCTGAAACCCGATTATGGGATGTCAGTTTTCGCTCTCGCTCGAAAGGCCATCGATCACTTCGTCGAAACGAGAGAGTTCTATCGCTTCTTGAATATCTTGAAACTGGGGGTTGAAGATTTGGATGTAAGGAGGGGGATTGCAATGAGGACTGAAAACCGTTCACTCCCAGAGTTGTCCAACGAGAGCAAGCAGTCCGGTACATGGCAGAATCACTTCGTAGAAGGTGGATTCGAACTCAGACCTGATGGTCCCTTTGAGCCTTCTAGCGATACCATTGGCACAAAGTCATACTGCCGCATTGCAGGCCCCGATGGCGAAACCTGCGCTCTCGCACACCCTTCAACACAGCTTGGAGACTGGCTCCTTCCAACTACCACCTGCCACGGCTTTGTTCTCCGCAAAAGCGAATCTGATGAAAGAGCATACACTTTCATTGGCCGCGCTTTTTTTCATCCCAGTTGTCAAAGTACACCAGATGAGCTCACCGCCTTCATCCTTCTCATGGACGTAGATGACCTCTTGATTCACGTTGCGCAAGGTGTGTCTTGGTCAGGCTTTATCGATGAGCCGATCGAAAAGATGGTAGAGGCTCTCAATGTGGATATAGGAAAGTCGGAAAAGAGCTCCGTCGCAGAGATTTCCTTTGGAAGTAAGGCGTTTTCGAGACAGGAGTGGGAGTGTGTGCCCAGTTATTTGACACCATTGGTATTTAGCGATTGGCATGGAATGATGGCGGAAAGGAAGCAGATAGAGGGTACAAATGATGAGGATGGAAGCGATAATCCTGCTGAATAGAAGGAGCGACCATTTTCGTCAAGGTCTGTACGGAGGGCGTATCCTCATACCTTCAGCAGTTCCTGGTAGCAGCAAATAACGTCATTTGAATAAATTATGGGTGAACTCGATATCTTCGCATCAAGGTTATCAGTTTCCGATTCCGTCTGCACTATACAAATGCGTTACGATGGATACAGTAATCTTGCTGCCTCATACGTCAAGAATGTCCGATTAGAAGAGGAAAATTAACTCGTTGGTTTGGTACAATACTATCAAAGCCGATGGCGTGGGATTCCTAGCTGAGAGCCTGTTGTGCGAGCGCACTCTACAGCTTTCCGATTATAAGATCTTGCAGTACTATATGAATAGTAACGACTGACGTGTAATTACCTGAATCTACCACACACCCATGTTGTCCTACTAGAGACTCAACAAATTACCACGACCTTCCTTACATTATCATATCTTCTCTTTCCCAATCAATCTTCTGATATCGGCAGTTCGCCTTGAGTCCACTGACCTCCCTTCCAATCTCGTGTGAAGACACTGAGATCGTCTCCATGCGTCTGATAAAAAACGTACAGGTTCTTCCCGCCACTTCTATTGTCTACAGCCGTGACACTGATGTGGGTTCCCTTAAGACCTGGCACAGCACCCCTCGGGCCCCCAACGGCGAACGTGTTCTCATCAACCCCGCTCGTCCTCTCTGCCGCCCAATTGATATCGTGCCCCACAATAGACCCGTCGGGGCTCTGCGTGTAGAAGAATTCCGTGTACCCCAGAGAAGAGCTTGGATCGACATTTGGGATCGCATATTGTGTCGCATTTTCCCACGTGTTGATCGGATGCAGTTCAGTCGATGAGACGTTGGTATCAGTGTCTTTCCACCACACCGTAGCCGTGTTCTTTTCGTCAACCATCATCGCATATGTAACAGTGCCAGGGCCCCAACTGAAACATCCAACCCCTGCATGAGCGTTCATGCCCGTCCAAGTATGTTGTTCTACCCATTGCTTCTGGCCCTCGTACCAGCCATACTGTACAAAGGTAGTTTCATTCGTGGGGTACCAGAAATGCATGCCGTGCGTAGTGCTGTTGAAAGGAATGGTATTATTGTTTCCGTCACGTGTCGGGAAGTTGTTGGCATCGGAGTCACCGTAGTAGTTTCCGTACCAACAGGCTTGGATTCCGACGTTGGGAGCATCGTATGCGGCCAGCTTGAGGGAGCTGATAGGCCCGTCTTGCCAGATGTTGGTGTCGTTACTGTTCTGCTTCTGTTTTATATGGCCATCTTTAGAGATGTAGAAGATGTGCCACTGTGTGTTTAGGTCAATTTGGTGAGTCCGTTTACTACATAAATAAGAAACTAGAGACATACCACTGAAGTTTCATTAAATGAGTATGAAACTGCGGATATGGGCGTTGCATTCTTTGCGTCACTAGCGATTAGTTCGGACTTGGTCCCGCCAATCCATTCACCTTTCGGAGTAAGTTGCATCGATCGGATCTCGCCTGACCAGTGTTGAAAGTATATGGTCATTATCTTTCGCTGTTCGTTGTTCCAAAATTCAGTGGCCAGCGCAATACCAGAGCCGTTGAAGGTACCATTGCTTGTATAATACGATGAGCCAAGGGCACCACCGATGCAATATTCCGGGTTGGCTACGCAGTAGGGATCAACAGCTCCTGGCCCAGCCCTAGGGGTTTACATTAGTTTTGCTCGCTCTAACGACGGTATACACATACGAAGCTTCGTTCTGGTTCTGCTTCTTCATCCCTAACCCTAGCCCTAGCCCTAGGCCCAACGCAACCAGTACTGCGAACAGCAATAATATGGCCCCAGCCAGATAGCGATCTGGTATTCCTAGAGTCCTTTTCTCTCTTTCTGCCGGCATCCCCGACTCGCGCCGCGACACAGGCTCGCCCTTCTCATCGAACTCAAGTGGCTGGAAACCTGACACTGCAGTGCGATCAGTCGAGAACGGTGATACCGGTCTTTGTTGGCTAGCAAGCCACGCTCCGACTACTTCTGGCGCATCATTTATCACTTCTTTGGAAGAAGCTGGCCTGGAAGACATTAGCCGAGTCCTTTCGACCATTAAGAATGGGCCTTACTCGGGGTTGTTAGGGAATGCCTTCTCGGGCGCCTGGAGGCTAGGTGAATTGTCTATCGGAGATGACATATAAGGCGGACCATCAATCTTGTATGTCGTATCGAGCTTGTTGTCCGAAGCGTCCATAGTGGATGCGGCGGTCCATAGGCAGTGACCAAGCAGTAGGAACAGCAAAAGCTTGAGCGCATGACAAACATGTGCCCGCCATATATATTAATCGAGGAGCGCGCTTTGCCTTACTAATGTTTTGTCGCTGCAGTCGAGGAGCTGGGTTACCAACGAAACTCCTGGGGTCATCTGAAGTGTGTGTTCTGAAAGCGGTGAGATGCTCCCTGGTGTTACTGAACACGGACGGGGTCCTCGTAGGGCAGAGCAAAACTTGTGTTCTATGGTGCAGATCAACGCCCAAGTGGAATCAGGTTGATATGGCTCACCAATCGTCGCGAAGGTGCATGCAGGTAAGCATATGCATTACTATCATCTTATCACCGGTAGTAAGGAACCGTGTGCGGGGTTGAGTTATTGGAAAACGCGCGAGTCCAGATGTTTTCTTCAAAGCAGCTGATATTTCAGAATGTATGAGCGGAAGTGTGTAAATTGGTTGAGCAGGTACTAAAATACAACTCCAATTGTGATTGTCAGCAAGCCAACCTCCACGATATGCAAAGCTGGCCTGTCATGAGAAGATTTCGCTTATCCTTGACCGATCAGCCGATACGTGTTCGGTAAGCATCTCCCAATACAAGAAAAAGGTTGGTGAACTTGATGTAGTGTTCCATTGGGCCTGAAATCGAATTTCGTCGTGACAATTGCTTTCGTTTCTTAAAACATACGTGAGATATTGTGGAACTGATGACAGTATTGCTTTCCTCGTTGAGAATGGTAAAGGGGGTCAATGAATCGGCAAGGATGTGACCATGTGATCGTGTGCGGGGCATGCATCTCAAGCCAACGTTGACCTGTCGCAACAGCAGTTGAAAGCCCGGGGAACTAAGCTTTCCGAGATGCTTCCTGGTGTGGCGGAAGTTCGGGCCGTACTATGCATCTTTCTGGTGATTTTCTGTAGGATGGGGAACTGATGCAAGCTACTTTGATGTATCGCAAAGCCCATGAGTCAGCACCGGTGAATTTGTTAAGCTAAATACGGACTAGGGTGGTTTTCGTCGACAGTGTCGCAACCTCTTCCCCGCCTTACATTACGAACATCAATTCAATAATGTCGTACGCTCACCTACAGAAAGATCATCGTCTGTGATTCATATACCTAAGTACCCTCTAGAAACTTTACGCACGTCGAGCTGACGTATGCGCAGGGGAAGATATCGTTGTAAAAGTCTCCATTCCTCGATTCAATTATGGCAGCAGTAATACATCAAGAGCATCTGTTTCTGAACTTGGGCTAGCTTTGCAGAAGCTGGCGATAATGGTAGTGATATTGTAGACTGGACATATTATTGAAATTAATATACAGCTTGCTTAAAAAGACAGCAGCATGTTAACAGGCTCTTTCTAGGAAGTCAATGTAGTAGTTATGGAAGCTCTAAAGATGCTAAGTTCTATCTAAAACTACATATGACGACATTTTTCAGATCAGGCGCAATATTATGGAACTGACGAATCCTCGGCGCCCCGCTGCAAAAACTCGGATCTACAGTGCGGTTGTACCAGGTAGTCGATCAGATATAGTACAGTAGTACTCTACGTTTCAGATATTTGTTTAACTTTAACTTTGATTATTTCAATCTCCAAAACATGAGGTCCCAGTGTGCATTATTAGCAACTACCAGACCTCTTTTGAAAGTACCCATCTTTGCAGTTAAAAACGTAGGGCAGTCTACCTTTCATATTCTTGTACTTTTTTTTCCGATTAGCTTTCCCCAGTACACGATCCCAGAACCCATTCATTCCTAAATGACCTGAAAAATACATTTCCTTAACCTTCTTGAGTACTTGATTACTGAAGCATGCAGTGAAACAAATGTTCACGTGACGCCACCAATCAGAGGATAATATTCTCAAAAGTACAAGCGCGTTATAACCGAAGAAGCCCTTTGCCACTGCGGTATCATGCAGACCAGTAATTTACGATTATTGCAGTACTTGAGATGGCGCCTGTGACAGCGAGCCGTGTATGTGGCTTGAAGGGTCGTGGCTGTGACGTGTTTCCACCAACCAGAATTGATTGAAGTAGGTGAGAGAAACCAGTTTCTGCACCTCCTAGGCATCCGCCACCGCTAACACACGGAACCACACGCCAGGGGCGACGCCTAGATTACGATGCTAACGACGTTGTTGGAGACGGCCGTTGTTAAAATGAAGAGAAAGCACGTTTTCCCACATCGCTTTCGCGCTCAGCCAGGACGGTGACGGCGTAAAAACTTCCATGATGCAATTTCCCGCGTTTGTGTTGCTATGGGCAGTCTCAATTGCTCTGGGATGGGCTGCACCAGCTAGCCCTCTCATTACACCTGCCCCTACCGCAGACGAAGTTCAGCTGAGACAACGACAGGATAGCATCAATCTGTAAGATTCACCATCACGTTTCAAGCTGTGAGAACTAACAGTGACTCAGTGGATCCCTAGCAGGAGTACTAATAACTGCTGTTCCTCCCTCTTTGCTGAGTTTGGCTGAGACAAATCTTCCCGCACTCTCTAGGCTGTTGTGGTCTGAATTTCTTGACGACAACACACCATCGTGGTTCACAGCACTGCCTACCGATGTACAGCAGTATCTAAGCGGACAATTCGGTCCCTCAACAGCCGCATCAAATAGCGCCACAGCATCTACAGCGTCTACATCCGTATCTTCGTCGTCACCTTTATTGCCCGAATCGAGCGCAACTCGGACATCTGCGCCAACGGCATCTACCACGTCTGCGACTAGCCAACTCGACGAACCGCAACAAGATGACCACAAGCATGGCCTTCCTCTGTGGGCAAAAGTTCTTATCGGAGTCCTCGTTCCACTCTTCGTTCTAGGGCTCATAGCTCTTGTTCTTCTATGCTGCTGGCGCCGGCGCCTACGTCGTCGTCGAGCAGCCCGCGCGCAGTCACGTACACCTACCCCAGCATTCATCTCATCCAGTCACCGATCTAGACCTCATGAGAATCAACACAGTCCATTGCGGGGAGGCTACCTCTCACATCCTAATACCAATCGCCACAGCCGCCGCATAAGTTCCAATTCGGACGGGTTCCGCAATTCAGTGGGCGGACCAAGCTATGAAAACATCCCACCACCACCAGTCACTGGAACGCATGCGCGGAATTCAAGGCAAAGCTCTGAAAGTTTACAGTTATTTAAAGAGGCGCATGATCCCTTACGGCACAGCTACGATAACGTCGCATCGCTACCTCCCCCGCCGCGGTCCCCTGAGCGATCGCGAGAATTCAATCACCAAGGGTCTCCTGTAGCCTCTCATTCAGTACCCGCACCGAATCACAACGGGGGCACAATGAATAAAGTTGAACGGCCTAGCCCATTTTTCAATCAAGGCATCTATGCCGGCAGCTTCAATCCTTACTCTAATCCTCTGCGCATGGAAGATGATAGTCCGTTTGAAGATCCGCAGACTCCTTACACCGCTGGACATGTTGGTGGTCATGAGAGCAGCTGGCCAATGGATGCAGATGGACAGAGTACGGATCGGCGTCAGAGTATTCCGAGAAAGCCTTTGCCTCATAGTGTGTATGATAGGTGTCCGTACTACGTACGGCGCTGCCTTCTCTCAATTGCCTGTCCTCAATTCCCCTGCTCTCGGTTCTCTATTCTCCACCAATGATTCCATGCCATGTGGCAGGTCACGTGACTAGTCACGTGCAGGTCACGTGCAGGTCACGTGTAAGTCACATGACTAGCTAGTATATAGAGACCTCTCGTACGTAGATAGAAGAATAAGATGAACATGAACCAATTCATCTCGCCCTTGTTATTTCCTTTCACCGTACGGTACTCCCTGCTGGTCCTGGCATAGGACCGTACACCTGGCTCTACTCCCTGCTGGTCCTGGCATAGGAGAGCTCCAAATCCTATCTCTATTCATAGGGATAGTCCTCCCAACAATAGGGGATATTAAGACTAGGTAAGGGAGCGTAGTAGTATGAGTTCACCTTTTTCAGTACATATATACCCCGTTTTGTTTTTCTTTTGCTATCCGTGTTCCATATGCTACTTTATTTGGTTGTTGTGACATATAGCTCTGATAAGACAGATTCATACCGATTACTTATTCTCCCGATTCTAAATCAGCTGCATTGAACTCCATTGAACCTCGCGAAAGCGCCTGGTTCAACTTTCCCTCCAATTACTAACCCATGTAAATTCGACATGAAACCTCTTTGCGCAAAAACAGGTATTGTGATATACTACACATTTAATATCATTATAGATAAGAGCCGAGCATCATCATACAATACTTTTAGCCAGATACCAATCCCCAAAAGACTAAACCCTCATCACTAAACCCCATCTCCAACCCCCCCTCAATCATCCGCCTCAGTCCCAGGAATACACTCAACCCCAATATCTCCCTCAATATTATCACACACAATCTGCGCCGGGCTCCCCGCGGGACTCGTCAAACTGATGTCCTCCAAATGAATGCCATTGCAAGTAGCACCGGGACTACACGTAAGATCAGCCACAACGCGACCATTCTTCCCACTACTCGTGCCCGAGATGTTCAAGAACTTGACATTCGTGATATCGACCTTTGACGGGTACGTCGCACACGCCGTCTCATTGATGTTGAAGTAGCACTGGTCTAGCACGACAGGAGCGTCAGTGTTCTCGATGTGAATGTCTTTGTAGGTGATGTTGTCGATGTATCCGTATCCAGCGGTTGGACCCGCCCAGGCTTTGAGGCGGGCGCCGTTCTGGCCGTTCAGGAGTGTGACGTTTTCGATCCATGCGTTGGAGATGTAGTCTTTTACGCCGGGGTACTGGCCGATGGAGCCCATGGAAACACCGTGTGTGCCGTTACACCAGAGGTTCTTGACGAAGATGTTTGTCGTGTTGGGCTTGGGGGAGAAACAGTCGTCGCCGACATTTACTCGAGTGTTTGTCACGGTCAAACCATCGACGTTGAGGGAGTCGAAACCGTCGGTGTTCTTGGGGAGGGTGGATATGTTGGTGGATACGGCGTCGATGTATACGTCGTCAAAGATGACGTTCTTTGTGCGTACCATGAAGGTTGTCCAGCAAGGCGAATCTTTGAGGTGCAGGCCGCTGACTTCGATGTTGGTGGCGTTGTCGGTAAGGAATAGGATCGGTCGGTAGAATTTGTTGTTTGGGTCGAGGATCTCGGCGCCGCTGAAGGCATCCCACCAGGCTTGACCGTTGCCGTTTAGGACGCCGGAGCCGTAGATCTTGATGTCTCTGTAGATTGGTTAGGGGAATTGGCGGTCCGAAAGAGTGCGGTGAAAACTTACTTGCCGCCCCATACCCAAAACGTGATGGACTTTTGGAAGTCGTAGTAGAAGTTGTTGGCTTGCCAGTATTTGATGTTGTTCGTAAACTAGAAGAAGTCAGTTACACTCTTCGTCGTGAAGGACGGGGACGGTCGCACCTTGAGCTCACCATCCAACTTTACATATACGTCATTCAGGAACGTGAGATCCAACTTCTTCCCAATGACATACTTCTTTCCCTTCTGAAGGGAAACGAGACCTCCATGGTTTGCCTTCTTCAGAGCCCACAAGAAGTCATCACTAATGTCGTCTGTGTCATTCCTCGAAGCTCGAATCGTGATCTTTCTCCTATCTTTCTCGACCTTGTTCCCCCAATTGTCTTTCTTGGGCTTTCCACCATGTGATCCCGGAACGCGAGCGTGCAGCAGTTCAGTCGAAGGAGGATATGAGATGGCAGCTCCAGCAGGAAGGAAGTCACTGTAAGCAGCAATAGACGAGGCCGTAGCCAATGAGCCCAGTACCAATTGAGGGAGCCTCATATTAAAAGATGGAGAGGAGAGGAAGGCGAAGAGTGGAATCCTGAGCCGTACTTCTAGAAACTTCCTCCAGTCGCACGAATTTATATTGTCTCCCAATTACCCGGGTCACTATTCCGTATTCCTGGAGTTTGTACCTATTTCACAATTCCTCCGTCTTGGAATGGCGTTGCTTGCATGTCTTCCATGGTCGCAATTTGCACCATCCCCGCATATTGCTGCTAGTTCCAAGTCTTCTAGACTTCTCCGCAAATGTTGGGGTATGTACATGGTTAGTCTCCGGTGGATCTTTGTGGGGAGGGTAAGGAAGATTGGCGGAGTATTTGAAGGTATTGGGTTTCCACCAATGAGAAGGGGTCGTCGTCATCAAGTTCCACGGCAGGAGTAGTTTGGGGGCGATTAAGCTGTTGATGATGTGATGAATTCCATTTGGAGTGGAACATAGTTTGAATAGCAAATAAAAAGTTAAAATGAACTCCTTTTTGAAGCTTCCTTCCGAATGAACTTTCCGGATTACATGGCTTCGGGATTCCAGTCTTCATCCCACTTTTAAGCAAGTAAACACGCTGAAGACGAAACATTCGAGCTCGGGATGCTTTTTTCCCAACTCGTCAATAGTCATTTCTAACATCTCACTCTTGCAGCACTTTTTACATTCAATCTCCCCAACCACCCGATTAAGTCGCCATACCTACAATTTCCTCGCTAAGGGATGAATGTCAAATCTCCACCAAAGACAATAAGAAACCTCCACCCGCAAGTGGAACCACCACTTTAGGATAAATCTAGCTAATCACGCAACTTCAAAAAGGCCAAGTTCGATCTGAGACTCGAATCCAGTCAAGTCGCAGAGCTTAGAATACCACCATCGAGAAGTATCATACGGGACCTCAGGCACAGGACCGAAAGCCTCCAGCGGTACCGACCAAAACCCTATAGCATTCTGCGTCGTCATAAACTCCCGACTTTCGTCATCATCTGGCTTGGCCATATCTGGATGGTGTAGGTTAAATAATCCCCCCTCAGCCCAGTCGCGGTTCCAAAGCTGCTCCTCTTGCTGCCGAAAGCTACGAGCCTGTGAGGTAGTTGCAATGTCCAGGACTTCGTCCTTCTCAGCCGCCGCGATTAGCACGCGTATCTTGTCTGAAGAGACTGGCGAGACGTCGTAAGCGGCCTCGAGCGTGTGCCAGGCGCGGATAAGGCCACAAGGGTCCCATCCCAAGTCCACCAAATCCAGATAACGCGACACTGGGCGGGGATCGACGGGTAAAATGGAGTAAGAAGCGGTGCTGGACCACAGAGGGTATGCTCTATTTAGGCGCACTACCTCCGTTTGAGGAATCCGGTTGCGAATGTAATGTAACTCTAGGCTGGAGAACATTTGACGTGACTTGGTGCGGAAGAGATGGACGAGGCTCACGCTTTCTAGATGCTTCAAAGTGTACACCAACGCAGCTTGCGCAGAATTGTGTAGTTTGGAGAGCTCTAAGATGTATGTATGGTAAGTAGAAGTCGTGTTGAGTACTGGTCAATGACCAAACTGCGAATGGATTGAATCGACTCACCAATGGGTAGATGGATTTTCGATGGGCAGCCTTGACTCCTTATAGCTATATGAAGGATCCCCCTTTTTTTAGGATCGTACGCCAATGCATCATGGACGAAGTCGGCAAAGTAAGCTTTGTCCTCGTCGGTCTCGACAGCGATGAGGATAGTATCCCGTTCCGGGCAGAATCGTAGGCGTGGCGCATCAGATCTCTGCGACATGGGAACATGGACCCGATGAACATCATGAACGGCTTCATTCGCTTCATGGTTCACATATAGCAGTGGTGAGTTGGTGCTCGTCGAGCACAATCGCAAATGGTAGTCCGCACCGCTGACGACATTCCCTAAATCATTCTTTTCCTGATATGGCGCGATGCAGGGGTCCTTGGATGCATCGTCTCGAGATTGGTGTGCAGAGTCGTAATCTGGCTCTGCTGCGGCCACTGTAACCTTGAGAAGACGGTGTTGCGGGAGGCTGAAGCTCCAAATGTGCCTTCGCAGCTCAAGTGGTAGATTTGGGAATAGGTGAAATGATGCCTGCGATTCACTAGATCGGGTGAAGGAATCATTCAAGAACTCGAAGTGTATTGGAGAATCGGAGGTGTGTTTTTCGTCTGATTCTTCGGCTTTTGGCGCATCATGTTCCAACCATGGCGACTGCGACTGAGACTTCCATGAGGGTTGCGAAACTGTGGCCATAACCAAGGGAACACAAATACCAACAATCAAACTTGGCAGGAGCGAATCCAGGGCTTGTAGTCAAGTAAAACTAACAGCGTCGAATTTGTCTAGATGTAATGACTGGGCGCTTGCAAGACTCGAGGTGCGTGGGGACCAGTTAATAGCATGGATGGATTCCATAGAGGACTGAAGCTGGCGATTATTAAGTAGTACTAACTACTATAAGACTAGTATAATTAACATAATAGGATAGGTTAATTCTAGTGAGTTTGCACTACTAAACGCTATCTTTTACTACACTGACACTATACTTTGTATAGATAAAAGCTAGCTAATAGAGGCCCAGCGCTTACTTCATGGAATCCTCCATCGATTCCACCGTCTATGGAATCCACTAATCCATTTAGATTCGAAAAACGCGTGGAGGAAATCCATCCATGCTATTCTCTGGTGGAGACAGCGAATACACTTGTAAGCAGTGCGGAAGGCGAAAGAAAATCCAAAAGACTCTCGGTTGAGTAGAGCTTCTAGGTATACAGCGCCACAGTTTATAGGGCAGTTCGACACGTAGCACGCAAGGCAGAGGTACCAATCACCGGACGTGGCGCAGTACAGAATATCCACAGTAAGCTTACACATCCGAAAAGGATAGGTATAGATCCCAAAGCAGGAAAAGCACAGCATGTTTACCTAAAAAAGATCAACAAGCCTCACAAAGCCGTTAGAAATCCAATCGATGTCCCATATCTAGTCAGCAAAATCAGATAACCACAAAGACAGTCAGCATTCCAGAGATTCAAACCCCTCATTCACCCCGCCCACAAAGCCCCATCACCGTCTTCACATCCCCCCAAACGGCCACCACCACACGCACCAAGTCCCCCCAACTCTCCCAAAGCGGCATCAACACGCAGATGCAGAAGCTAACCCACACCCAAACGAAAGCCAAGCACACAAACACGTAGAAGAAGGGTTTGGAGAACACGTATCCCGTTCCGTACAACGAGAACGGAACGATGAACATGAAGATCAAAGTACCCGAGAAGAGCGAAATCAGGGCCAAGCGTTTCTGCGAGCGTACTTGGTCAGGTGATAGAGCGCAGATAGGGACCGCAGGATCCTCTAAGCAAGGATGGAGTGACTCGGCCATGCTTGGTTTGAGTGAAGTTTGGATGAGGGTAGGATGGATCGGATTGCACTCCACGTCGCCGTTTCCGGCAATTTTCTCAGAATCGGTAGAGGTTTCCGCCTCGACGACTTCTTGTCCATGGAGAACAGTGACCAGCATCTTCTTGTCCGGGACTAGATAGGAGAAGAAGATGACGCATACGAGACCCATGCCCAAGCTCACACAGTCGCCGGTCAAGGAGTTGTAGACGTCGCCGGTGGTTGCGATATTGATTGCGCCGGAGCGGATTTGCGTAACGACCATCCACGAGATGAGGCCAGAGCAAAGACCTATGATCGGGGACACGATGGCGGCGAAGGTGCTAGTGCGATCCCAGAGAACGATAAAGGCCATAGGTAGGGCGCCTCCGCCGAGCAAGCAGGCGAGAATGCTAATGAGGTAGTTAAGGGAGATGCCGGCGGAGTAAAATATACAGCTGATGGCGGAAAGCGCAATAGCGTAGATGACGAGACCTGCGATGGAGACGCGGAGGAGTGTCTTTACGGAGGCTTTGGGGTTGATGTAGGATTTGTAGACGTCAAATGTTAGTAGTGAACTGGCGGCGATGGACTCCGCTGACACTGATGAGGTAACGGCCATGAAGACGAGGATGATGAAGAGATCTATCACGATTAGAAGGGGAAAGTCAGTAAGTGTTCCACACACACATACAGTTTATATATTACTACTTACAAGCACCGGTATCCCCCATCAACGTCACTATCGCCGCCGGACCCGCAAGACCCGCCGAAACAGAGGCCTGTGTCAATGGAACGGATAAGAGACCATTACCCTGCAATGCAGCAGCAGCGAGACCTTTGACTCGTTAGACTATAAGAGAAAGCAGGACAAGCTTATCCGTACCAACGGCAGTGCTCATTCCAAAAGGAATTGCGTACCACGCAACGGAGCCCAAGACGTAGCCTTTGACAGCCGTCTCAGGACTCGACGCAATAGCACGTTGCCAATACGCCTGATCCGTCCACACGTTACTGAAGCCGCCGAGCAGGATAGTAGCAGCTTTGACGAGACCCTCGTGACTGTTGACAGTGAGATAGCTTCCACCTTGACTAGCAGCAGGCTTGTCGATCTCAGCCGTGACTAACATGTCGTAGAGCTTCGAAGGCGAACCAATGTGCGGGTTAGTGACGTAGATTTGGAACATGAATGTGAAGATGCAAGCGTATAAAATGACGGTGTGGAGGTAGTCGCATATAAAGGTTGACCGGAGCCCGCCGACAACAATATATGCCGTGATGACGATGGGTAGAATCCAATACGAGGCCCATATATTCATACCCGTGAGAGCAGACACAACGGCTCCACCGCCAGCCATGAGGGCCGCCCCGGCAATCAGGTTTGCGATCAGTCCGAGAATCGTGAACAGGATGTGAGCGACCTTTCCGTGGCGCGTAAGTACAATCTCGGGGAACGTATGCGCATTGTTCGCTCGCTCTTTGATTCGAAATGCCGTAAAGGCAAAGAAAAGTGTCTGAAAGGTGCCGACTGCTCCGTACCAGAGTCCGCCACTGACTCCGTAACTGTACGCGAGTGTGCAGGAAGTGAGGAGTGTTGATGCGTGCGTCCAGCTGGAGACGATTCCTGCCGCGATCATGCCGGGCTTGATAGATCGGGATGCCGCGTTGAACTCCTCGGTCGATTTGAAAGTGTTGTGTGCGCCATATCGGTTTTGTATCTGTATGTTTTAGATGCTGTCCACGCGGTGTCTAGAAGGGCATTTACCATTGTGAAGCCAACCATGACCACTGCGAACGCCAGTCCAATGCCTATGGTAATTCCATACCCCGCACCGGGCTCGAGGACTTCCATTGCCATGCTGGCAGTATCGTAGTTTATGAGATAAGGCGTGCTCGAGGGTTAGAAGATTATCATATAATAGTTAGTCCTTGACTAGAATTATTCGTCAACGAACTTTCGACCCTGATATTTTGTAGTTACTTGTGTAGGGACGTTTATGTCTTGTAATGCTTCAACAGTGACACATGAGACGTGAAGGCTCTGTACTGGTGTGTATATGGTGTGTATATAACTGCTTCGGAGAAAAGCGCACATAATCGGTACACAGAATATGGCATGGTTGTTAGATAAGGGGGAATGGGATGGCTCCAAAGTTGCCGTAGATAGATATGGTCTAGAGGATGATTGCCGCGCCGAGAGAGAAGGTAGCATCGCCGTTATCAAACCCCCAGTTAAGCATATCGTCGATCATTCCATTCCCCGGTCAAGATCGGCTTTGCGCTTCCGATCGCATTGTAGGCCTTGTACGAACCTTATATTCCGTTGAGAAAAGGCTGTCAAGTGTTGGGATATCAACATCTGAATCTCCAAGCTCGTTCATGATGGCTGAAGGCTACAAGGCATTAATCGGTCAGTCCGTCAGTCCCATTTCCATCGCAGCCAACCAAGCAACTTACGCTCGACAAGAAAACTATGGTCACTGTTACGGCGAAACGCATTTACAGTTCGGAAGCAAGCCAGCCCTCATCGTCATCGATGCCGTGAAAGCGTATTGTACACCAGGCCAGCGATTGTACGCGCCAGAACGGTTCGACATGGCACGGCAATCAATGATTCGCCTGATTGCGAAATGTAGAGATTCCAGCGTCCCCGTGATTTTCACATCCGTAATCTACAACACCAAAGGTTGGCAACATGCGTATCCACACAAGTTATTCCAGCGCTGACATGACACAGGTCTGAGTGGCGGGAAATGGTACAAGGAGAAGCTCCCAAACGTTCTCAACACATACGACGAAGGCAACCCAATGCGCGACTTCGCCGAAGGAATCGCACCCCGGGAAAACGAGGTAGTCGTGTATAAACAGTATTCTTCGAGCTTCTTCGGGACGTCCCTGGCAAGCCTGCTCGTCAGCATGGGCATAGACACAACCATCATATGCGGCTACTCGACGAGCGGCTGTGTTCGGGCAACAACGTTAGATGCTATGCAGTATGGGTTTGCGCCATTTGTGGTGCGGGAAGCTTGCGGAGATAGGCACCAAGCGGTCAATGATGCTAACCTCTTCGACATGGATCAGAAGTTCGCCGAGGTGGTGACGGAGGAGTGGATGTTGAAGCATTTGGAAGACAAAAGAGAAAGTTTGCAAGGTGCCTTGATATAATCAAGGTTGTGGTACGAATGAGATGATGGAAAATGCATCCACGCCTCGCAACATGAAGTCAAGACGTATATTGTGATGAAGGAAATTCTAACGTCCTGGTATCCTAATCGAAATCCCAAATATCCCAGTCGCTAAAATTGAATTGGCCAGTGTTTGAGGTTCCCGCGGACTGCTTACTAGTCGATGTGTCTGAAGTGTCTTGGTCGCCCACCCGACGGCACCACACGAAGCGTCCAAGGGAAAACGTTGGGCAGATTCGGAATGAGACGAGCTTCGGCAATTCGTAATAGGGTATTTATAGACCAACAGAGCTGTATTTCGCTACAAGACAAGCTACAAAAAACGCCAGATTCCCATGCTCGTACACCCAAAGAAAGCACACTCTGTACAATGCATCCTCAACCCAACGCACCTCGACGTTCTCATTGCTTCCGCTGGGCCGTAGGACCCATCTCCTTGCTGAAGGCGAAATACGACACCTCCAGACTCGTAAGCGCCTTCAAACCGACAAAGATGATGGAGAGCATGGGGATAATGGCGAAAAAGGCCATGAAGATGCCCGGCGAGAAATACTCGTATCGCTCGAAGAGAGCTCCCTCGGTCTTGGCAACGGCGCGTCTGTGGGAGGAGAGGTCGCGCTTCATCTCCATCTGCACGGCGTCGCTGAAGGGGTTCTCCATTTCGTATGTGGGCTTCTTGGCGGAGTCGCGGGACTCGGTAGGAAGTGTGGTAGTGTAGATGACGGTGTAGTCGTCCGAGTAGGCCTGGTCGACGATGCGGTCTTCGAGTATCGCATCTGGGATTCGATTAGCATGCGCAGCATTACAAGCGTAACGTGTACTGACCAAAGCTCTGCAGCACATCTCCCACTGCACCATGCGGTTCATCGCTGATGTCGGTGGAGATGCGCACTTCGGCACCACACTCCTCCCTGATGTACTCCGACAAAGCCTGTGCCGACGATTCGTGAAAGGCTAGCGACCCCTCCTGCCTCCCAACCACCTCGGGCACAACCAGCGTGCTCCGCACTTTCTGCTCCTTTCCGCCCAGATAGTGGCTCAGTCGTGGTGTCGAGTGGCTGTTGCGGTAGTCGTCCGTGACGACGCCCGTCTGCTCCATCACCACGTACCACTTCGTCGGGCAGCTCTTGAGCACATCTTTTATCCGGCCCGTCGCGTCGTCTACATGTGCAATCTCGTTGTCCGCGCCGGGGATAAGGAGCCTGCGATTGTACTGTTAGCGCGAAGGTTGAAGCCCGGGGAGCTGGGGCACGCACTCGGCCGTCGAGAAGAGGAAGAAGGGCGAGGTGTCGCGGAAGGCGAGGGCAGAGGGAATGGAAGCCAGGGCGAGGGCGCCAACCAGTATCTTGGCCATGATTATCGCGATGATGGTGATGGAGGAGCTGGGATTAAAGAGGGTTGCATGCAGCATATGGAGCATCGGGAGCTCTGGTTCGGCCCATGTCTTGCGGATTAGCCGAAGATTAGCCAATCGGGACTATGACGCGCTTTCCAGTCGCGAAAATGGGCCAGTCAGTGGTTCTTTACTAGACGTCGACCTTTTTGCTTCACTGCGGTCGACGTTTGTGCTCCGCCACCGCTCTCGGTATACTCCGCTTTATTTCGTAGACAAGTCATACCGTATGCGGGCGCCGGTCCACAGCAATCATTGATGCAAAGTGACTCATCCGCTAGCCGTCACACAAACACACCTTATACTTGGCTGCGAATGCTTATAGAGCTTGCCACTGCCCTCACTCTACTCTATCTGCGGATCCGGCTTCAGACCGCAGAAGGTTCAGAGCATTCATGCACATTTCCTATCGTTTTTTCAGACTACACAAATATCAGAGTCTGTATCAGTGGCCATTATGGATGTGACCGCAGCACACACTGCGCAACCCCCGGCTAGAGGTCGCCGCCCGCGAAATAGGAATCGAGGGGGCGGAGGTGAGGGTCAACAGCAAGAGCAGGCACAGTCAGCACCATCACAAGCTGGGCGTGGACGAGGGCGAGGGGGTGGGGGTGAGGGTCAACCGCAAGAGCAGACACAGTCAACACCATCGCAGGGTGGACGTGGACGTGGACGAGGGGGTGGGGGTGAGGGTCAACCGCAAGAGCAGGCACAGTCAACACCATCGCAAGGTGGACGTGGACGTGGACGAGGCGGACGCGGCGGGCGTGGGGGAAGGGGACGAGGGCGAGGTGGCGGACAGTCGGGGGAAGACACTGCCGACACCACGCCTGCATTACACACGCCCAACGGGAGAGGAAGAGGAGCCTTCAACGGCAGGTTTCCGGCACGAGCAGTTGGTGGACGCCAGTTCGGTGGTCAGCTTACAGCAGAGAGCGACAACGCTGCACAACCCTCACAGTCGTCTGCATCTGGCCTGCAACCAGACGCTCCGAACTTTGCTCCCGGCCAGCCACTGATTCCTCGCAAACCACCACGCGCCCGCAAGCCGCAACTTCCCAAGTCGAACGCGCCGGATATCACCACCCGCACCCACGAGGACATCGACAACGGGCACTATGAATGTGCCATTTGCGTCGAGGTGATTAAGAGGCACTCCAAAGGCGTGTGGTCGTGCAGGACCTGCTGGACCGTCTTTCACCTGGGCTGCATTAAGAAGTGGTCCACTAAGGAGGGATCTGCAGCTGCGAGGCAACAAGCGCCAGAAGGAGAGTTGCCGCCGCCCAGGCAATGGAGATGTCCCGGGTGCAATCTGCCCAAGGATGAGCTACCCCATGCTTTCTCTTGCTGGTGTGAGAAGGAGCTGGAGCCCAAGAGCCTCCCTGGCCTGCCTCCGTTTTCGTGCGGCCAGACTTGCGCCCGACCTCGAATACTTCCAAAGAAGTGCCCCCATCCCTGTCCGTCAACATGTCACGCCGGCCCCTGTCCACCGTGTGCGCAGATGGGCCCAACCCAACACTGCTTCTGTGCGAAGAAGTCGTCGACACGACGTTGCGTCGACACGGACTACGCACACGGCTGGAGCTGTGGTGACATCTGCGGCCGGCTCATGCCTTGCGGAGAGCACTTTTGCGAACAGCCGTGCCATGAAGGTTCCTGTGGAGCGTGCGAAGTTCGAGTTCCTGCCCGCTGCTACTGCGGCCAAGTCGACAAAGACATCCTCTGCTGTGACAGGAGCGTACCACGAAACAGCCGTCAAAAGCACGTTGCGGACGACGGCTCCAGCACCGTCGAGGAGTGGACCGGCGTTTTCAAATGCCCCAATACCTGTGGACGGAACTTCGACTGTGGCAAGCACGCTTGTGAAAAGCCTTGTCATCAACAGGATGCTACGCCGTCACACTGCCTACGATCGCCCGACGTCGTTTCTCGATGTCCTTGCGGAAAAACTCTACTGAACGACATATCAGAAGCCGTACGTACTTCATGTGAAGATCCGATACCGAACTGTTCGAAGCCTTGTAGTAAGACGCTAGACTGCGGGCACACGTGCGAGCAGCTTTGCCACCAAGGCGAATGCTTACCCTGTTTACGAACCATTTCCATTGCCTGCCGATGCGGACGTACCACCTCCAGCACAATATGCCACCAGGGGAGCGAGGAGCCGCCGCAGTGCATGCGAGTATGCCGTGTCTCGCTGAATTGCGGGAGGCATGAATGTGGCGAGCGTTGCTGTCCCGGCGAAAGAAAGGCTGCCGAACGACAGTCTCAGCGAAGGAAACCTCGACCGCTGGACTCTGTTCGTCAGCATCACGATGACGGGTTCGAAGCTGAACATATCGATACTCGCAGCTGTGGTCGTCAGCTTCGATGTGGCAACCCGGACCACCGATGTCAAGAACTGTGCCATAAAGGGCCATGCGGGACTTGCCGGGAAGCAATCTTCGACGAAATCAGCTGTCACTGTGGACGAACTGTTCTCCAACCACCCCTGCCATGCGGTACCAAGCCTCCGCCTTGCAACTTCCGGTGTGGACGTGCAAAAGATTGTGGCCATCCGCAGGTAGCTCACAATTGCCACGGAGACGAGGAGTCTTGCCCAAAGTGTCCATTCCTTACAACGAAGTCTTGCCTATGCGGAAAGAACACACTCAAGAACCAGCCATGCTGGCTCACAGAGATTCGGTGCGCCGACATCTGTGGTAAGCGCCTGAGATGTGGGGCTCATATGTGCCAGAAGCAATGCCATCGTCCTGGAGCATGCGAAGAGCCCTGCAAACAACCCTGTGGCAAGGACCTGAATACTTGCGGACATCCGTGCATGTCACCCTGTCATTCTCCAATACCGTGCAAAGAGCAGAAGCCCTGTCAACACAAGATATTCATCACTTGTGAGTGCCAGCGGATCAAGCAAGAATCAAAGTGCGGCGCCTCGAAGAACTCGGAGGGCAATCTCAAGAAGACACTCAAATGCGACGAAGAGTGTGCACGCCTCGAGCGCAATCGCAAACTGGCATTGGCGCTCAACGTTGACCCTGACCATCAAACCGATCACGTCCCTTACTCGGCAGATACACTGAACATGTATCAACAGAACTCGACCTGGGCCGCCGCGCAAGAGAAGGAGCTGCGTCTGTTCGCGGCAAATCCAGAAGCCAAGCGTCTCCGCTTCAAGCCAATGCAACGCAAACAACGCGCTTTCCTACACTCCCTAGCAGAGGACTTTGGCTTCGACTCGGAGAGCATGGATCCCGAACCACATCGGCACGTCGCTATTTTCAAGACACCACGCTTCGTCATGGCGCCTATGAAGTCCCTAGCCGAATGCGTGCGCATCCGACAAGTCCAGCGTGTCGCAACAGGAGCGCCACCAGCTGCCACGACGATTCTTCCCACACGACAAAAGGCCAACGTGGTATCGGCGGATCCCTACAATGCCTTCCTCATCACCAACCCACGTTTTGCCCTCACCATTGACGAAGTCCGCTCAGTCCTCAAAACGGTTCTACCCAAGACCACCTTCCCGCTCGAACTAGACGTCAGTTTCCTCCCTACAGAGGAAGTCGCGCTGAAACCCCCCATCGCCGCCCGCGCCAGCCTTCCAGACCGCGACGTACAAGCCATGCTCGAGAGCATCAAAACGCCACTCTCGCAAGCGCTTGCCGGGCAGAAGATGGGCAGCTTGCAACTCGCGCGGCTCGACGCGTCGCTTAATATCCTGCGTATGGAGAGCGATGCTGCGGGGAGCGGGTGGAGTCAGGTAGCTGCCAAGGGCGGCTCTGCACCGCAGCGGCTACCCCAGCAGAGGAGTGCGATAGGGAATAAAGGCGGATTTGCTGTGCTCACGCTCGGTAGCTCGAAGAAGAAGAAAAAGGAAAAGGAGGTCGCTGATGATTGGGAGGCTGAAGAGGAAATGGAAGAGCAGAAGGAGAGGGGCGCGGGGAGTAGTGCGGCGAATAGTGGATGGGGTAGTGAGGTTGAGGCTGAGGCTGAGGCTGAGGCTGGGGGTGGGGTGGAGGTTGGTGGTGAGCGACTTGTTACTGAGGTAGCTGGGGATGCTAGTGGAGGGAGTGAGTGAGTTGCTCGCTTCCTCTTGGTTGTGCTATAAGTAGATGGATGGGTGGGTGGTTTGGATTGATTGAACCAACACTATTCATCCAACCTTGTCCTGTGTATCCTATCATATTCTACACCATTCCGTTTTAGGAATACACAGCATAGCACAGTATAGTGTAGCTTGGTACATTAGGTCGCCATTGTACCAATCCAAATATTGAAAGCCAGGATTTTCAAACACTGTAAGTATGAAGAAATGACGAGCCAATACCTGTGCGCCCATGTGATGCTTAAGTGCAACAGACTGAGATGACAGAGTGGGGTGAGCGGCGCCTTACACGAGAAGCGGTGTACGGAATGAATGGGCCTTAGCGACTGCCAATGCCTTTACATCTTGGGGACAGACGTCACGGCTTGGCGGCGGTACCTTTCTCTTACCTTTTGTACCACGATTCTTCCCCATCTACTTTTTCCTTTCTGCCTTGTACGAAAGATAAAAGGAAAGGTTTGCTTTGTTCTACTGGACCTTGAACCTCGAACCCGTCTTCTTCTTTTCTTACCTTTTCGGATCTAACACGTCTCACTTTCCTGCTTTTTCTCTACGAAATAGTTTCCTCTCTCTCCCATACACACAACCTCTCCACCCCACCCACCCTCCTCTCCTTAGCAAAAAAGAAAGAAGAAGAAATGGCGCACCCCCCTCCCCCCCACCGCCTCAAAACCTCCATCGCCATCATCGGCGCCGGAGACGTCGGCTCCACACTCGCCTACACCCTCCTCCACGACAGCATCTGCACAGAAGTAATCATGGTGGACCCCAAAAAAGAGCTTCTAGAAGGGCAAGTGCGCGACCTCGGCGACGCCACCTACGGCGGACGCAGCGGAACACGAGTCCGTGCAGGAACGCACCGAGACGCCAGTCACTCCGACATCATCGTGATCACAGCGGGGGCGAAGCAGAAAGAAGGGGAAACGCGACTCGATCTCCTAACGCGGAATCTAGCGATTTTGAAGAGTATCTTCGAGCCTATGAAACCGATTAATTCTACTAGTATCGTTTTACTAGTGGCGAACCCGGTGGACATATTGACGTATTTCGCGCGGGAGATGTCTGGGTTGCCCGAGTCGCAGGTGCTGGGGACGGGGACGAGTTTGGATTCGGCGAGGTTGAGGGGGGAGTTGAGTCGGAGGGCGGAGGTGGCGGCTTCGAGTATTGATGCTTATGTGCTTGGGGAGCATGGGGATGGGCAGTTTGTAAGATCCCGCACTCACTCTCTCTTTGAGGATGTGTTGCTTTGCCGTATAACTAACACCCCAACAGATCGCATGGTCCTCCGCCTCAATCGGCACAACGCCCCTCCACCTAACCCTCCCCCCCAACACCCTCACCCCAGCCACCAAAGCCGAAATCGCATCGCACACGCGCGGCGCCGCCGGCGCCATCATCGCCGCCAAAGGATGTACCTCGTTCGGCATCGGCAGCGTCGCGGCGTCTATTTGTAAGTATATCATCTTCGACTCGCATACCGTGCGGCCGTTGTCGTTCTTTCAACCGGAACTTGGCTGCTGTCTTTCTATGCCAGCGGTTATTGGTAGGAAGGGTATTGTTAGGGCGATGCGGATTGAACTTGATGAGGAGGAGAGGGGGTTTTTGGTGAGTTGTGCGGAGAATTTGAGGGGGGTTATTAGGGGGGCTGAGGAGGGGTTGAAGGAGGTGAAGGAGTAGGGTACGTGTGATTGAGTGTGTGGCATGGATGTGGTTAGGATTGTAAAGACAATATTCCTTTCCTCTCCTTTCTCTTCCTATTCTTCTTCTTCTTCTTCTTTCCTAGCGCGGCAGTGGGTATCTAGATATCCAGGCATTCGATAGAATTCACGGAATCTCCCCCCTCCCTTTCTCTTCACGGTATCATTCATTCCATCCATGATGATACATCCCAGAAGAGCGGGATAAAATACATATTACACATCACAGCCACATCAACATCAACCCAAATATAAAAAAGATCACGCCATCACACCATCATACCATCATACCACACTACATACCACACTACCCACACGCACAGATCAACCAACCAGCCAGGCTCAGCCAACACCAAAAACCTGCGGTATAGACTAGTATGATGTGGTGGTGTGATATACTAGTTCGTTTCGTGTCAGACTTATTAAAGTGTACATAGAAAACAAAAGTTTACATGCCATGTTTTGTTTTACGTTTTTTTTTCCATTGTTGTATGTGCTGACTAAACTAAACTAAACTAGTTAGCACTATCCTATCACATCTTTGTATGAATACTACTACTACTACAGACAGACAGACAGACAGACAGGTAGTATAGTAACACATAGCACTAGAGTAAAAAGCCCGGGTATCAATCAATCCACATCCACATCACTACACCACCACACCCCTCAACCCACCATCTCCCCCTCCCCCTCACCATTTTTCCCCATCTCCCTCCTCCTCCCCATCCCAACATGCACCACCTCGGCCTCCAAACTCTCCATATCCACAAGAACAATATCCCCCGAGACACTAAACCTCGGGACAGCAACCAGCAAAACCCTCTGTCCAGCCGGCCCAACCACAGTCCTAGCCTGAAAAGCCTTCGCGTTCCCCGCAAAATAGACATGCGGCGATTCTCTCAGCAACAACGGGTCATCGTCCTGAAAAGGGTAGCACCATAAAGTGTCCGGAGCGGTAGGAGCGATACAGCGCCATCTAAGCATCATTTCCATAGCATCGATAGGATCGACGCCGTCGACATACCTGAGCAAATCCTTCACCGTTTGGCCGCCCGTGCCTAGGACGCGAAAGCCGTCAATGTCGCCTTCCCAGGGATTGGTCACGAAGTCGAGGCCATGCAGGGTTTCATTGGTTTCGAGGGGCGGGTTGGCAAAGGCTCTGCTCTGCTCGAACATGACGGGGTGGAGTGGTTGCTGGGGGAGTGCGACGCCGGCGGGGTCGGTGTCGCCCGGGATCAAGGTCACGGGGAGGGTTGGGAGGAGCTGGGAGAGGAAGGAGTCGAGTCTTTGTGTGGGGACGAGGTTGTCCGAGAGTTCCCAGGCGTACTGTTTCTTCTGGCTCCTCATTACGTCGAAGTCTTTGCGGGAGAGGATGGGAGAGGCGCGTTCGAACGAGTTGCCGGCGATCAGAAGACGGCTGATGGTTGCGGCTTTGGACTGCTCCGTGGGCCCTGCAGCCTCGCCGGTGAGGTACTCCAGCAGCAGGTCGAGTCTGACGTCGGTTGACGTGTCGCTGATGTCTAGGCCCGAGATCAAAGCTATTTTCCCCGCTTTCTCGCGCTTCGGCTTCGGCTGCTTCGCCTTTGTGTGTGCCACGTCTTCGCGCTCCCACCGTTGCGGTTGGCGAGGCAAATCCGCGTACTGCGTTGCGATGACTTGGAACACGCCGTCTGCTTGCTCGGTTCCCAGGGCGGCGAGGATGCAGCCTGTCACGTAGTGTGCGCTCAGCATTTCACCCGTCACTCGCAGACGGCCGGACTCGTCTTCGAACATCATCTTGTCCTTGCCGTCGGGGTCGATGTAGCTGTCGGGTGCGGGTGCGGCAGCAATCCAGTGCTCGTGCGATAGATCGTCTAGGACGTTGGGTTTAGAGGCCATGTCCATGTATACAGTTCCCACCATCCAGCAGAGCTCCCCCTGGCGTACATCAAGCACACGGTCGACGAATTTAGGTTTTTTGCCCCTTAGCTATTGCACGTCAGTCCTATTCCTGCGCTTTTGCCTCGTCCCCAGACCCGCGATATCTGGACTCGCCTACCTCGAAGTTATCCCAGGCTTGCGCCGCCTTCTGCTTCACCGCATTCTTCAATTGCACCAGCCGCAAAAAGTACACGTCCGCAAACTGATGGGCATACTGCCTGTCTGCTCCGTAGGGCAGGTCGAACGTATGTAGAGGACGGTAGTTGGAGGCAATCCGCGGCGCTTCATCGGCGGGGTCGTCGTCGCTGTGAAGTATCAGTAAAGGTAAAGCTGCAGAGCGGGACAGAGGGCGTGTTGTACTCACAAAGGCTCGCCGCGGAGCATGTTGCTGTCCTTCAAACCCATCTGGAGAGCGGAGAGCGGAGAGCGGAGAGCGGAGAGCGGAGGGCGGAGGGCGGAGAGACGATTATGCGTAAAGGTTGGTTCTAGTTCAATCAGGCGCGTCGACATGGATTCGCGTCCGCGCCCGCGCCCGCGCCGCGCTTACCCAGAGCGGAAACCTTAAAGTTTTATGCCCAAGATACATATGTATCTCAGTCTTACAATTGAACGTTGCATACTGCCCACTACTCCCAAAGTCTACTCGATTGACCTTTTACCGTCCATGCCAAGCTAAAATTACAGGCCCGGATACACATGGAGTCATACAACATATTAAACCGCAGACCGATAACAAGCATGCGCCAGCCTGTTCCTAAGAGCCCTCCAGAGGGTCAATAACAATGCCCACATGCGAAATCCTTGTCTATGCTACAATATTTTCGAGTGAGAGAAAAACCCCGATTCCAGTGAACGAATACCAAGCCTACTATCAGAAAACACTTCATCCTATGAGTGATGGCAAGGGAGGGAGGGTGTGCGGGTCATAGACCCTCTCATCCTCCTCTTCACTCTCCATGTCATCGTCGTCTCTCCTATCCAACACATCGTCTGCATCCGCCATCTCTTCGTCATCGTCGACAGAATCGTCGTCCCTGTCGTCGGGGACCCCATGTCCATTGGTCCCGTTCTCTGTTCGCCGACGCAAGCCCTTGGGCCGTGAGCGCGTGACCTGCCTATTGTTCTCCCAGCGTTCCATGCGTCGCAGTGCGCGGGTCAGCATTTTGGCTCGGTAGTAGGCTTCCTCGCCCCGGTCGTCGATCTCGCCGCCAAAGTCGATGGGTACAAGACCTGCGGGGATCGGTGGCGGTGTCTTGGTTCCGACTTCGATATCTTGCTGGTGGAGGGCTTGTGTGTTCGACTCTTCGTCGGTGTCGTAGCCGTCTTGCATGCCCTTGCAGCGGATCCAAGCTCGCAGGAAGGGAGACTGGACACGTCGACGTTTGGCCGCTGCTTTGTATTCTATACGGACTCCGCGATCAAGGATGACTTCCACGCGCCGGCGGCGGAATTGCTCCACTGCGAGCTGGTGTTGAGTTAGGGGCCGTGTGCGTTTGTGCGACGGATCTGCTCCATTCAGGGGGAGATAGAAACCATGCGGCCCGGAAAAGGTTTGGGCGTTACCAGATGGGGACTGTCCGTCTTGAGAATTGGCTTGGTCCAGCCTGGACTTGAAACCTCGGACAGCTGATGTTCGGTTGCGTGACCAGTTCCCCCGTCCCGGTCCCTTTGACGCTGGTGTGCTTATAGGGATATCGTCATTGAGCAGCGTGTTGATACGCATATTTGGCGTAGCTTTTTTGCCTGTGTTGTAGACGCTGCCCGGCGGCGACGCTGAACGGGTCCGGTCGGTGTCCGAGGGGTAGTCCCGTTCGATGATTGTCTTTGCTAGTTTGCCGCGTCCTCTTGCGGAACCTTGTCGTTGTTAGCTCCCTGGAGAGAAAGATGGGGGGCATTGAGCTCCTACCATGCGATGGGGACTGTCTCTCTTTACCGGGAGTTGATGCACCATCATCTGCCAACACAGAAAATACAGGGTTCTGGTTGAAAGCTGTTCGGTGTTAGTGCATGCTGTGGGAGAATGTAGGGGGGGGCAGGCACCTTTCTTGTTTGTGCGTTTGGGGCCGGTGACGACAGGCGCCATATCGCTCTGCAATATGGCTATCCGCTCCTTGCGCTTGATCTCGCCAAAGTTCTTCTCGTCCACCGTGTCGACGTTCTCGAGAGCCTCCATCTCCGCTGTCAGGAACTCGAAGCCCGGGCACTTGATGGGCATGCCCGCTGTCGCCGTCTCCTCGGCCGGTCCGTACTGTCCAGCACCGAACGGGTTATTCAGGGCCGCCTCCTTTGAGAAGTCGCTCTCGAGGTACCACCACATGAGCCACAGGAAGGCGGTGGCCCGGCTTCGACTGCTCAGGTTCGATCGCATGACGAGGTCGAAGAAGTCGCGCGGCGGAAAGAAGTGCAGTTCGGAGATCTTGGGCGCATACTGCGAGAGGACGAAGATGAGGTTGACGGGGTTCGTCCGGGGCACGGCCTTTTCCCTGATGTCTTCGATGGTGCTGGGCTGCTCGGCGTCTTCGGTGGCGCCCTTGAGGATGGACTTGAGGCGCGGGGCGTCCTGGAGCTGCTTGTAGGCGTTCGGGTCTTGGTGGGCTTGGAGGGAGGGGATCGAGTGGTAGGTCCGCAGCTGGGCGCGCATCTCAGGGAAGACTGCAGACGATTAGAACAAGGCGCACGCACGCACAGATGGGAGGTGACAAACAGTTGAGCGTCGTGTTCATGCGGCCCACGTTGACCAGCAGACACACCATGGCCATGTTGATGGCGGCCGGGCGCTCGGTCAGGAGCTTGTCCTTGAGGATCTTGCTGCACTTGCTGCTCTTCGCCATCGCGTCCAGATAGATGTCCGCAAAGGTGACGCCCTCGGTGCCGTCCGTCTTGGTGAAGACCTTCTGGTCGTCTTCGAAGACGTTCTTCAGAAAGTCGTACTGGATGTCTTTGCGCCAGAGCGGGATGCCGTCGTCCTTCTTGAGATGCCTAATCTTGTTGCCCGAGTACACCGAGGACACGCTGCCATTTGCGTTGCGCCGCACCGTCGTGGCGTTCGCCGTGTAGAAGGGCTTCTTCGCCTCTTCGGAGTCGCCCTGTCCGGCCTCGCTCTCGTCGGGGCCGGGCGTGTTGGCCTGCGACGTCGCAGACAGCTTCGTGTCGTCCATGGCAGCGGGCTCTGCAGCCAGAATGTGTCGCAAGCTGTTCCTGGAGTCGGGCTCAGGGCCGTCGTTGCGCGCAGGGGGCGCCGGCGACGTCGCCGAGTCTGCATCCATGGTGCGATCGCGATCAGTGCAGCTTGTGTAATGTGCAATGTGCAATGTGTGGGGTGTGGTGTGTGGTGTGAGGCTTGTGGTGTGCAATGTGTAATGGTTCGGGGAGCGCAAGGGTGTTGGCGGCCGATTGAGGGCTCGCTCAGGCACAGAAGAACATTTATTGGGCGAGGTTCTGGCGGATAGTCCAGGGAAATTGAGACTGAGCCCTGCCCGGCTACTCCTGCGTCTCTGGTAGCGATGGGCCGACCCGTGTGGTGCACTCTCGGCTTACTAAGTCAGCTCGAGCGCCAAGCCTGAGGTTCTACCAACACACACATCACCACCATCACTGGCCTCTCACCCTCTGTCATACGATACAATGCCATCTTGTTTGTACACCACTGGCATTGGAGCAGCAAATTGGGCTCCTCAAACTATTCTACAGAGCTGTAACCATCCGACTATGCTTTTTCTGCGCTTCCCTGCCCGTGTCATGCGTGATCGCCATGTACATGCTAACCAAAGTGTTCCTCCGCGAGATGGCCCTCGCAGCCATGACAGTTACCGAATTTGGGTATCTCCTTCGCCCAGGGCCGAGAATAAGGCCTCCTAGAAAAGGTTCATCCCTCGTGAACGCCATCTATGTGCGATAACCAGCAAACTTTTCCGTCGTCCCGATGCCGTTTGAAAATGACGACGAAAAAGACGCTCGCTGAGGGGGTATGACAGGGAAAGGAAACGCTTTTGTGTGAAAAGAGGAAACAGAGACAAGTCGCCGGCAGCGAAAGCCCGAAAATGGAAATCTAAGAGGCCCCCAAGCAGCATGATGGCCAGAAAAGCAGAGGCATGAAATGTTCGTAATCGTGTCCGGAGATCCTTTGACCTCCGCCGTCTAGCTCGACGAGCTCAACGATCATGCACCGGATATCCTGGGTATGCTGAGCTGAAAGACGCATGTCCGCAAAGAAACAGTCGATGTCTATATGCTGATTGGGGTATGAGATTTCGAACTTCCGTGTCGTAACCGGAAAGGATCGCAAAAACCGTGTGAAAATCCGCAAACTAAGGAAATTGAGGGAAGTCCTCCGACGTGACCAAGATCATGTGCGAAGGTGTGGGGCCGCAGCGAAAGCGGCGCGATAACCCGAAAGTAATGGCGTGAGAGGCATGAGATCCAGGGTATCGCCGAGTCCCAGGCGGGACATTTACCACCAGGAGTTACCGGCAGGTCCAGAGGGGTTGCCGTAGCTACCGCCGCCACCGCCATAGCTACCGCCACCGCCGCCGCCGCTGTAGCCACCTGCTGGAGGTCCGCCAAATCCGCCACCGTATCCAGCGCCGCCGCCGGCACCTCCTGCATAGCCGCCCTGAGGACCGCCGAAGCCGCCGCCGAAGCCACCACCACCAGCAGCGCCTCCACCGCCGCCGCCGCCATAGCGACGAACATCACGAGAAGCACCAGCGCCACGGCCTCGGCCACCTCCACGGCCACGGCCTCCACCGCCGCCGAAGCCAGAACCCTCACGAGCAATGCTCTCCAGGAATCCGGGAACCTCTTGGTTGGCTTCCTTGAGAAGATCGATGAGATCACGGACAACACCACGGTTGCCGCGGTTGAAGAAGGCCGTGGAGATACCGGTGTTTCCGGCACGTCCAGTACGACCAATGCGATGGACATAGTCGTCAATATCGGTGGGAAGGTCGTAGTTGACCACGTGAGTCACGTTATTTATGTCAAGACCTGATTGATGGTTAGAGAGTGTAGTAGAAAAGGGAAAACTTGGAAACACTCACCTCGAGCAGCAACGGCAGTGGCGACCAGAATGGGGCAACGTCCGGTACGGAACATCTCCAGGGCCTTTTCACGCTCCCGCTGGGTGCGGTCACCGTGAATAGAGGTTGCTGGGAAGCCCTGGTTGATAAGGAAGTCGGAAAGCGAGTCGGCCATGCGCTTCGTCTCAACGAAGATGAGGGTCAGACCCGTGCCGACGGTGTGCAGGATGTCCAGAAGAACAGAGCGCTTGTCAATATCCTCGACATACTCGATCTTCTGGGTGATGTTCTCCGAAGTAGAACCCACACGACCGACCGAGAGGAAGATGTACTCCCTCAAGAAGTCGCGAGCCAGCATCTGGATGTCTCGCGGGAAGGTGGCGGAAAACATGAGTGTCTGACGGCCAGTGGTGGGAGGCATATCCTCGCCATCGACGATGCGGCGGATCTGGGGCTCGAAACCCATGTCCAACATACGATCAGCCTCGTCGAGAACAAGATACTTGATGTTCTGGAGCGAAATGCGGCCTCGCTCGAGCAAGTCGACCAGACGACCAGGAGTAGCGACAAGAAGATCGCAACCACGCTCAATCTGTCGGAGCTGAGATCCTATGTCGGCACCGCCGTACACGACACAAGGACGGACCCAGGATCGGTAAGCGAATTTGCGAGCCTCGTCGTAGATCTGAGACACGAGCTCACGAGTGGGGGCAAGAATCAACGACGTGGGGTACGCCTTGCGCTGTCGTCCATAGCCGCCGCCGCCCTGAGTAGGGGCAGCAGTGGGACCATTCTGGTAGGCTTGCGAGAGGATGGGGAACAGGAAACCACCAGTCTTTCCAGAACCGGTCTGAGCACAAGCCATCAAATCACGGCCGCCCATGACAATGGGGATCGAGTACTTCTGGACTGGAGTGGGAACTTTGTATCCCGATAGCTCGATGTTGCTCAAGAGATGATCGTCGAGCGGGGGGTTGGTGAATGTCGTCACCGGCTCCGGGACACCCTGGCCAGAGGCCTCAACAGGGATGTCTTCGTACTTCTCGAAGTTGATACCAGTGTGCTGCTTTGTCGGGTCGTTGGGAATGCCAAACAGCTCACGCTCTACGCGCGGGTTGGCGGGCCCAGGAATGTGTTTGCCGTCCCTCCACTGTCCATCACCAGAGCCACGAGCAGAACCGCCGCCGCCGCCAGCACCGGGCTTGCCGTATGCACCGGGGTCGAATCGGCCGCCGCCGCCGCCTTGGTTCGCACCTCCCCATCCGCCGCCGCCACTGTTGAAGCCGGGGCCTTCGTTGCCGCGGGGGGTGAAGTTGGGGGCGCTCGCCCAGTTGCCGCCGGCGCCGCCGCCGCCGTTGTTCATGCCGCCACGCTGGGGACCACCATAGCCTCCGCGACTGCCAACTGTTAGCGATGGTGTGTTGCTGTTGTGGGAACTTGACTTACGTAGGGCCCCAGGCACTGTTGTTGAGACCGGGACCGCCGCTGTTCATCATAGGCGGAGGGCCGTCCATCATCGGAGGTGGACCGTCCATTGCGGGCGGCGGACCGGCTTGCGGCTTGCCACGCATGTGAGGTGGGATGTAGGCAGAACGCTCGGGCTGGAAGCCGCCGGGAGCGTGCTGCGAGTCTTGCAGAGACATGCGACCGATGTCAAGTTGATCAGCCATGTTGGGTAGGACGTATTATCGAGAGTAGGAGGAGAGGTCGTGACGGGAAGGAGTGTCGAGGTCGTATTACGGCGAACTATATAGGTCCGAAATGCGGCTGGCGAACGACAGCAGAGACTGACTTGCGGTCGAGGTGAAGATGAGAAGCGTCAAATCGCAGGCAGAAACGCGCCTGAAACTCTTCGTGAATGGAAAAGGCGACCTTTCCCAAAAACGACCGAAGAAATGAGAGCAGAGCGAAGACCAAAGGAGTGGACTTCACCTGTAGAGCGGTAGAAAATTTGAGATGCACACAAGGAGGGGCGAGTGTGTGGGAGAAATTGTTGTGGGAGAGAGAGAGAGAGGAGCCGGGGCAGAAAAAGAGAAAGGCTCTTTTCGCGGGTGGCGCGCTAACCCAGATTAGTCATGGGCCCGAGCGGTGAGCGCCGGCCTGGATTTGTTGCGGTGAGCACCTGTCTCTCACTCGCAGCCAGATTCGCAGAAACACGGCACGGCTTGCAAACGACGTCACACTCGACTTGGTGCTGCGGGCAGGCGGGCAGGCGGGTGGCGATCGCTACACAGTGCAGCCTCGTCAGGCCTCTCGGTACACCTGACCAGGCTGGACTTGCGCAATTCTGATTTGCACGGGCAATGCTGCAGATCGGGCCACGCACTGGCAAGGGCATGCTTGTGAACGCGCTGCGATATTCTACATACGGACCATGGTAACCTCTGTATCTACGCCATGCTTTTCTCTTTGAATCGGTCTGCACCGCCCCGCGCGCGAAGGAAAAGAGCACACCCGCCGACAATGGCGACGACAAAAAACAACTTCTGCCCCATGGAAAGACCGTCATCGCCTTCCATGTGTGTTGCAGGCACGTTAACAGGGGATTTGGTCTTCTTGGGCTCACTGGGCTGCTCCTTGATATTAGCCTGATCGACGGTTGATTGCTGAGAAGTAACATCGAGATTGTCGCCTTCTTCGGCAGGCTGCGCTGCACCGTATGTATCTTAAGAGAAAGGAAGTATCAGCGCCTCTCCTGCATATGAAGCACCAGCATTGACTTAGAGTTCCACATGGATACCTTCTTCTGGGACCTCCAGCTCGCCGCTCTTGGCGACCCTGACCGTCTTGATCGGCTTGTCACCAGGGCCTTTTTCCACATTCTCGATCTTGTCGATGATGTCGTAGCCTTCAAGAACCTCACCGAAGACGACGTGGCGGCCATCGAGCCAGCTGGTGATGACGGTGGTGATGAAGAACTGCGAGCCGTTCGTGTCCTTTCCGGAGTTGGCCATGCCTGCAGAAGTCGTCAGTCGGGCTGACACGGTGCAATCACGCGGGTTACTCACTCAACAAGCCCTTCTTGGAGTGCTTGAGCTTGAAGTTCTCGTCCTGGAACTTGGTGCCGTAGATGGACTTGCCGCCGGTTCCGTCACCCTTGGTGAAATCACCACCTTGGATCATGAACTGCTTAATGACACGGTGGAAGGTAGAGCCCTCGTAGCCGAAGCCCTTCTCGCCAGTTGCCAAAGCGCTGCACTACTGTAAGTCTGTGGACGTAGCAATAATTGAGTTATCGGACGTACCGGAAGTTCTCAGCAGTCTGTGGCCGTTAGCTGGCGTCCCAATCGCAACGAGGGGTAAGCTTACCTTGGGGACGGTCTTGCCGTACAGACCCATCACGATGCGGCCAAGCTTCTCATCGCCATGCTCGATGTCAAAGTAGACCTGTGAAATGCACCCGTCAACGTGGGGTCACTAAATGGGCATTTCAGTGCCGCTGCGTACCTTGTGAGTGATCTTCGGTCCTTTGGCAGCTTCAGAAGTCTGCGCAAAGAACGCAAAGGTGATGGTAAGGATCAAAAGGGTCGAGATAACGAATCTCTGGAGCGAAAACATGGTGTCTGGTATCTCCAGTGCGATTGAGGGGGATGTGCGTTTTAAGGACAGCTGGATGGTCCGTGGCTGAGGACTGGCGGCACCGCTCCCTGAAACGTGGTGCCCGGCGTTTCCTTTCTCCGCGCCTTCCCGTTTCGCGACTGCACCAAGGTAGATGCAGTGCCAGGGCATCTTCAACACCAGCAAAGAGCATTTGCAGCGCCCGCAGCCATGGTAGGAGTGCAATTGATACAGACCGAGTCGCGCTGACGTGTGTAGCCGTTCATCTACGGGTTCAACTTCAGCGAGGCCTCGCTCGTGAAAGTATTTCGCCCGCCCCGCAGCCGTCTTCCATGTGCTAACCCTCTCAGCGCTCCCTCCAGACGATATTCGGTATCGGTCCCAAGATTTCGCAGCGCATCATGGCGCAACACTATATCCATCCATGGGCTACGGTCGGCACCGTGAAAGGTTCCACGCTCATGGACATTACCGAGCAGTTGTCGGCCATGAATCTAGAGAACGATCTGCGGCGAGAAATACAAGGCAACATAGGGCGATTGAGGGACATGGGCACGTATAGAGGAAGGCGTCATGCTATGGGCTTGCCAGTGCGCGGCCAGAACACCAGGACACAGGTAGGTGGTGTATCTGCCTTGGGCCATGGAATGATACTGATATTAGCAGATTAACACGGCGAGGAAGCTGAACAAGTCAGACCGAGGTGGCGCCGGGCGCGTTCAGATGTAATGGGGTTTGTGGACAATTGTAGCATACTGTACAATAAACAGATGACCAACCTATTCCAAAAGTCAAGCCATTGTTTGGCAATAATGGGAAGAATTATGAGACATGCACATAAGGTTCACCTTCTCCACTGTATACACCTTCCCACATGTCGGCTTCGGGACCAAATAGGAGGTCTGTCAGAACTCTGATGTGAGCACCGCAGTGATTCCCAGCCATGTTCGGGGCGGGGTCGCAGAATCCCATAATCCGGCCTCGGATTTGCTCTCCACATCTAGATCGGAAGGATCAGAATGTCCGATGCGGGCAGTAAAACGTCGGCCGTGCTCAAGACAACGGCTGCGCTGAAGCCGCAATGCGGCCGTATGGGGGTAACTTCCCGAACAGGCAGGCTCGATGGGGTTTCCATCTGTACCTGCATGCGCAAATACCGACGGCAGGCACGGGGCGGAAGCAGCTGTTCCTGCTCGGCATCCGTCGACGGTCGGAAGGAAACATGATCAGACATGACGGCGACCTATTTGAGATGTCGACAAGGTGTTGCAGACTTGTTGGACCGGGTCGGATATGTGTCTCCCTGGCGCGACGTACAGCAATCACTCGCCGGGGCAGGCAGCACGGCAGCTCTGCGAGCCGGGTGAATAGAACGAAGACCACGCACGGCGCAAAGATATGGGATTGTCTGCAAGTAGGGACTGGCACGACTCCCTCATCTCCCCCTGACGCAGACGCAGCAATCATAGTCTAGCTTCCCGTGTCTTCTCCCAAGTCTGACAGGCCCGCGCATGCGCCAACCCGTCCGCTGCATGGTTAGCCCGAGCGGCGGCTACCTGCGCCAGAGTCCAGACAGGAGCAGATGTGGAGTCCTAGGCGATCTACACTGACTTCGACAGCACGAACAACACCGGGGTGGTTGCGGTTATTAAGAGCGACCAGCAAGCTGCCGCCTGCGGGCAGTCGTACGACTTCTGGCACGCACATGTTTCCGCAACGTGAAATCAAATCAGCCTCTGTAGCAGCTTGCGCGCTCTATGGGGACACTCTATGGGGACACACGGTCGACTCAAACGCGAGTTGTGGCATGTGGTGGCGCCGCACTGTCCTCCCGTTCAGAGTAAATTACGAACAGAACGGGCGACGAAAAGGCCTTGTTGGCGCAGGCGGACATGATCATCACCCCGGCCTGCATCTGCGGGGGCCATCTCGACTACTAGGTACATATTGTACGGTTACTGGGCAAGAAAAGCTTCGCGCTCGGTTGGCAACGCTCGACGCACTCGACGAGATAAGTAGTGTGTGTGTAGCCGTGTGGTAGCCGTGTGGTAGCCGCTCACCGCCTGACGCGCAGGACTGTCTGAGTCTCGCGAGTCGTCTGATATGGCTCGCAGTGTCGTGAGTGTGTCGAGAGTCCTCGCAAAGCTCCACACTGCGGACCGTACGCATGAGGTCCCGTGGTCCTGTCAGTGTGCGCCTGAGGCTGCGCGATTTGGCGCCCACGCAGACATGTTTCAGCTTTGCGTGCCAACCGGCGGCGCCGCTCGACCTGCCTGCCTGCCTGCCTGCCTCCTACCTCTACCTTCCCTCCCACGCAGCTGCAGCCATGGCGAAGAGGCCGAGTCTATGTATGTACTACGCAGGCCGTGGGCGCTGGAATGGGCAAAGGCGCCTTCAACGTGCAATTAAAATGCTCCCTGCCCGCAGTGCCCGGCCTCTCCATGTACAAACCTTGCTCGCTAGGCGCGTAATACCTCCGCAGAGTCCGCACACATATTGTAATACAGCCGCTCCATCAGCACTACTTGGCCCTGCCCTCAGCAATCTTCTCGCAGTCCGACGCCATCTGCGCCTTTTGGATGGGGCCTGTCTGAGTGCGGTGTCCCGACTCGGAACTCCCGCGCGCAGGATTCTGAGGATTGTCGTGAAAAATACGAAACGCCGTCCCCACCGCCCGTTCCACCCTAGCGACGAGGGTCCCCAATCTAGAGGAGACCATCCCAGTCGTACTGCTAGGCTGCTTTAAGCCAGCATTGCAACCGAAAGGTCATGCTTCGTCGCAATAATGGAGAGTCCGCAGAAGACACCACCACCTCAATCCCGCCTCGCTCGACCGTGACCACCCCCCCCTCGCGCCCTCTCCCGTTGCCGTCGAACCACGGCGAGGGCATCCCGACGCCGCGCCAGTCGACGCGCCCAAACAAGGTGCTGCTGTCGCCGTCTTTGCCCGCCAGCGCCCACCCTGCCCAGCAACCACCAGGAGAGCACCAGCAACAACACCCGCCGCGTCAGCTACATCGCTTCTCTACCAGGCCGCTGCCCTTCGACGGCCCTCGCTCCCCGCGGGCAAAGCTTGATGCTTTGATTGCCGAGGAGCTGAACCACCCATCAGCGGCTTCCACGCCCACGCCCACGCCCACATCTCCCGCGAGACCCCCCTATACCGACACCCCGCCCTCGAAACCACCCTTGCACGCAACCCTTCGAACCGCCTCTGCTACAGTCCCGTCATCGCCCGCCATTTTGCCTCCAGTCTCGCCCGCCGCCATGCCTCCCCCCTCGCGGCCGAACCGCCCAGAAACCCGTCCCACACCTCCCGCGCGCAACCACTCGATAGACTCGGCCGCCTCATCACTGTCCTCCAGCAACGCAGGCGCGGTCCAGCGTGCTGGTCCAGATGCAAACAGCGCAACCCCGCCGAATATGGCAACCCTCATAGCGGCTGCCGAGTCGCCCGAAGCGGCCTTCCTGAACCTGTGGAAGGAAAAGCAAAGTGCCGCCAACCACAATGCCCAGCTCTGGCGGCTGGTCGAGAAACAGCGTTCCATGATTATCGGTCTGCAAAAGGACCTGGAGCGGTCGTTGAAAGACAAAGACCGCTACCGGAAGAAACTGAAGGAGTATACGAGCCAGGTGCCACCGATACCCGGAGCGCCACAGCGGGCTCACACATTCGACTCTGTCGTGGAACGTGACGACAGCGAGTCGCCCGCTCCCGGAGCGAAACCGGCCGAACACAAGGCATCACCCCTTATACAGGAAACCTCTGTAGAAGCCCAGTTAGTGCCAGACGCCCAGATGTCGCAATCGCCTACACACTCGTCGGAAACACTTTCCGCGTCCAACCCCGGTTCGAGCCTGAACTCGCCCGCTGAATATTCCGTCAAGCCGCTTAACATCGGCACCAAAGGCCTTGGGCTCAACACTGCCGGGGACGAAGACGTGTCCCCGGTCGAACCTCGGGAGCCTCAAGAGCCTCAAGAACCGCAAGAGCCTGAAAACACTCAAGAGCCTGAGAACTCCCAAGAGCCGCCCAAATCAGTGACCCCGCTTCCTGTGACCCCGCCTCCTGTGACACCTCCTGCTGTTGCACCGTCAGAACAAGAGTCGGCAAACGCCCCCGCGCTGTCACTTACTCAGGCAACACCAGATGTCGGTGGCAATGGGTTTGATTCGCCCTCAACGAAGTCGTCGCACCCATCGCGAAAAGGCCCTCCTGCTCCTCTCAATCTCTCTAAGCCAGGTGTTCCAAGCGCTCATTTGCATCACGTGGGCCCCGCCGACAATGAAGACTCCGACGACTACGATGATGTTTTGGAAGTTGATGAAATTCCCATAGTTGATCGAGGCAGGAGGAAGACGCGCGAAGAAGATGACCGTGTACGGGAATCCATGGCACTGAAGGAGGAAGCAGCTCGGAGCAAGTCGAAGAAGAAGAAAAGTGGAAGCGGGCCTGCATCTGCCGCTTCTATGAGCGACAACGCCTCTGCAGCATCAGCGAAATTCAGTCCACCTCAGACTGGTCTACCTCTGTCGCCCCGCCACCCGCCCGCGAACTCGCTGAACGCACTCCTAAGCCCTACGAATTCCGAGAGCTCTACCATGGCACAACGCAGCGCGGGATCACCCACACCACTCATGAGCCCGCCTTTGCTGAGTCCAGGTCTGCCGAACAGTCCACGTCCCGGAGACAGGCCCATTGGATCTCCGTTACCCAGGAACCCGAAACAGACACTAGCTTCGCCTCCGTTGTCCCCGAGATCCGATACCAACGGGGTATCCCAACCACTCTCGCGGCCTCCGCGACAGCCGGTTCCACTACCGCCAAATACGCCTCTGTCTTATACCTCACCTCAGGCCACCCAATCCAAGGAGCCCTCGCGGCCAAAGTCGTCGGATCTACTAAAGCCGTCAAGTGCCCAACCCAGCGCGGAAGCGGACAACGGGTCTGTTGTCAGTGATGGGTCTACCTCGGAGCACGTCTACCGCGGCCTAGTGTCGGATCAATATCCGGGTCTGTTACTCCCTCCGAACGCATTGCCCAGTATTGAAGTCAAAGTCTCTTCTTCTCGACTACGGCCTTCGCGTTTGAGCTACCTAGCCCCTAAGCCACAGGAAGAGGACCCAGTTTTCCATCTGGCCATTTATGCACGTTCGGACAGGAAACAGCTATGGCGCATGGAGAAGACCATCATGGCTCTGCCTGCTTTGGATCAGCAGCTCAAATCACTCTCCGACTTCCAGGGCAAACTTCCGGATCGGATCCTGTTCAGTGGACATGCCCCGGCCAAAATCGATGCCCGTAGAACCGCTCTTAATCAATACTTCGATATCATTCTCGAAACGCCCATGGACGAAAAGGCGGCATTAGTAGTATGCGAGTTCTTTTCAACGGATGTCATGGGTGCACAGAATGCAGACACCCTAGCTCCAGAACCTGTTGCCCCCCAGGCCACACCCGCGCCCACGGGCAGGCAGCAAAAAGAGGGGTACCTGACGAAGCGCGGTAAGAATTTTGGTGGCTGGAAAGCACGATACTTTATTCTTGATGGTCCCGAGTTCAGGTATTACGAGATGGTTGGTGGCGCACACCTTGGGACTATCAAGCTACTAAATGCCCAGATCGGCAAACAGTCCCAGCAGCAGTCTAATTCATCTCCCCAGCGTCGTGACGACTCGGAAGATAACCAGTACCGACACGCTTTCCTCATTCTGGAACCGAAGCGAAAAGATTCTACCAGTCTTGTTCGACACGTTCTTTGCGCAGAGAGTGATGAAGAGCGAGACGCATGGGTCGATGCGCTGCTGCAGCATGTCGATTGGCAGGAAGAGACGTCTCCTACCACTGAAGCTCCGCCACATGCATCCAGTCGACCTGCTGAAGCGTCGTCACATTCCTCCAGTCGACCTGCTGAAGCATCATCACATTCCTCCAGTCGGCCTGCTGAAGCGTCGTCGCATGCCTCCAATCGGCCTGCTGCCCCGACAAAACCTCAGGTTAAAGACCCTGCTGTCCTGACAAAACCTCAAGTTAAAGACCCATCTCGTCCGAGGAAGCGAGAAGTGCTAGAACAGGAGAAAGCAGCTAGACTACAGGCTCTTAGCTACGAAGATGCCATTGCTGCTGAAGCACCAGTTCGCGGACCGGGCCACCGAGAGGCCAAAGACTCACATGGACACCACTCCCCCAAGAATGGCTCGCTTTCAAGTGAGAACTCTGCGCGGCACCATCCTTCGATTTCTGGGCCGAGCAACGGCGCACCTATTCAGGATGCTGGAAGCTGGGGCAACCGATCCCTGGCCGCTCCCATGTCGGTCAAGGATAAGAAGAGGAGCATTTTCGGTTTTGGATCCCGGGGAAGAACTCCCGATATTCCCAATGAACAGTACCATCCTCAGCAGCAGCAAGGTCCCGAGAGAATCATTCAACAGAATCGCAATGTCTTCGGTATACCTTTGGCCGAGGCTGTCGAGTATACTCAGCCCATTGGGCTCAGAGACCCGCTACCGTCGGTTGTTTTCCGCTGCTTGGAGTATTTGAGAGATAAGGTGGCCATGAATGAGGAGGGTATTTTCCGACTGAGCGGCTCCAACATTGTTATCAGGGGTCTCCGTGAGCGCTTCAACACCGAGGGTGACGTCAAACTTGTTGATGGGCAGTACTACGATATCCATGCCGTCGCATCTCTGCTCAAGCTGTACCTCCGAGAACTCCCGGCATCAATACTGACAAGAGAACTGCATCTAGAGTTCCTCAAGGTACTCGGTAAGTCACTTGCTTCCGCCCCCCAGCTTGACGTTTGCTTACATACAAAAGATCTGGATGAACGATCAAAGAAGATTCAGTGTTTCAACGTTCTCGTGCACAGGCTGCCAACAGTCAACTTCGAACTCATTCGCCACATGGCATTGTTCCTGATCGAAATCGTCGAAAATGCGGGAATAAACAAGATGACGGTCAGGAACGTGGGCATTGTCTTCGCTCCGACCCTCAACATCCCAGCTCCGCTTATCTCTTTCTTTTTGACCGACTACCCGGACATCTTTGGCACTCCACCTAATGACTCTAGCTCATCCGTTCATGAGATGCGCTCGGCAACTCCTCAACAGATGCGCACGGCAACTCCTCAACAGGACGAGGTTAGGTCCCCTCGACGTCAGATGTTCTCCGACGTTCCCACCCCAGCCCACAGCGAGGCTTCATTCACGCAACCCTACCAGCAGCAGCCCTACCAACAACAATCCTATCAGCAGCAGCCTTACCAGCAGCAGCCCTACCAGCAACAATACGACCGAGCACCGGCGGGATTTCCCATGGGACAGCCCCCGCAACATCTGCCTCAACCACCCCAACAGCAGCATCACCAGCATCAACAATATGCCGGGTACGATACCGGCCATTTGCCGATGCGACCCAGCTATGACGCACCTGCATACGAGAAGCACTACCAGCAAGGAGAAGGCTATGGTAGTCTAAAAGGAAGCTCGCAGCCTGGCAGCGCTCGAGACCAGAAACAGAGACGGCGAGAAAGTGGCATGCTCTTGATGGGAATGGGACAACGAAAGGGTTCCAACGGTTCACTGCAAGGTTCACTGCCAAGCGGCCGCCCTAGGGAGGAACACCGTGCCAACAACCCAATGCTGATTCGAGAAGAGACGGCATTCGATTGAGATGTTGACGAGGACCACGATTGACACGATGTTCGCCCAACCTTATCACGATAAAAGATTCGGAATCTATCAATGCAAGGAGACAGCAGCGCGCCTTATACCCACGGCCATTTTTTCCGTCACAAAAAACTATCCTTATCATTCTAATTTCTGATCCTAATTGCCCCAGCTGCCTAGGGACCGGATCTCTTGGGCTTTCTCGGCGGCCTTATTCCCCAATGTACAAATAATACCCTTCCGACCGCTACTTCATTTTCCGGCGTTCAAGAGTGTGGCCGATTTATGGAGGACAGAGTAAAGCAAACGTCTTTTTTTTTGTGTTTAGTTTGTTTGGACTCTGCAACTGCCCTTTCTTTGCATACCCCCCAGCTTTTCTTCGGACCAATCTCGTGAGCGAGGCGTTGGAGAGAGCGACCATACGGGATTTTGGGCCACTATCTACCGGCCTATTCTTTTATTTCTATCTTTCCTGCATGTAAGCGCTCGTTGAGATTCCCCATTTTCGCTGCTTTTGTATTGCTGCTTGCGCGGCTATCGTTATATGCAGCGGAGCGGCTTAGGCGCTCGCGGGATGCGATGGGATACTTTTTTTTGGCTTCATCTATTGGAATCGCTTAGCTTGTTCTGTTGTTGTTGTTGTTGTTGTTGTTGTCTGTCCTGTTTGTTTTTTAATCGGTTGACGGGATGATTAAGGGATAGGGGTATCCCTCCCTCTCTCTCCCTCCCGTTTCTAGATAGCTGGTTATAGCTTGGTGGAATATAATCTTGTTTATCGATCTGTTTGTGGAAGCAGCAACTTCCTTCTTCGTTCGAAGCTTCTCAACTTCAGGTGGATGGACGCAACTGCCAATTTCGCGAGCAGCTTCCCGATTCACTTCTATCGGCCCAAAGGAGTGTTTCTCGAGACTTCTCTTCACTCTTCTTCTTCCACCCATCTCATCCCCATCCGTCTGACCCACCACTCGCATTCGGCCGTCTTTCTATCCTCTGCAGTCAATCTTTATCGTACTCGTCCCATATCTTATACAACTCTTCCACCCCACATTCTCAACAGAAGCATTTACGAACAAGCATGCCTTCCCACGGCGTCATCGACCATGAAGAGGCGACCCAATTGAAAAATAGTGTCGATCAGGCGGTCGAAGGCAAAATCTGGCATGAGCACAATGATGGAGCAAAGAAATGGCGGTACAAGCTGCGGACGTGCTTCAAGCCGCCGATCCTATGTAATTACCTCCCTCCCTTCTACCTCTTATTTAGCCGGCTTGCAATGAATTGTGCATGCTGACCTTTGCCAGGCTGTGAGGCATGCTTCGTACCCTGCGTTGCTTTCGGCGAGATACACCATCACGTCCACCCTATCCCCGGGAAGCGATACGAGTTGGTCAACACATCGGTAATCTCTCCGCGCCTCACACATCCTTGTTTTCGTTTTGGCCTCCCTACCCTACTCTAGCTCGCACAAACATCTCGCTAACACGTTTGTAGTGCATTATCTGGTGCCTCGCCAGCTGCTTCTGTGTCCATTGGGTCATGACGGCCATGCAACTTCATGACATCCGCGAGATTTTTGACATCAACGGCTCCTGTCTGCGCGACATCCTCAAGGCCTGCTGCTGCCAACCTTGCAGTATGGTCCAGGCTACGAAACAGCTCAAGTATGAGAAGGAGAAGGAGAAGGAGGAGGAGAGAAAGAACGATACCAAGAAAAGGGCTGATTCCAGTGGTAATGGTGTCGTTGACCAGCAGTATGCCGGCGAAGTTATGGTCATGGTACCGCAGTCGACAGAAGCACCGCGCAAACTAGAGGGACAGCAAGCCGGAGAATCGCACGTTGCTCCATCAGAGACAGTCTCCCAGAAACAGGATCAGGCATCCACTCAAGTTCCGCTCCAGGTTTCCTTGGAGCCAGACGAAGTGCTCCTATTACAGACACAGACACGGGTGTAACAACGAACGTTTGTTGCCATGAATGGATCACTGCGGAAGTGTGTGGATGATGAATTATGGAGGTTTGTTTGGAGTTTGCAGTAGGACGGGCGAGTGGTCTTTTTGGGTCTTCCTTTTCGCATTTTTTCTTCTTCGCGCGATTCCAATACCCCATCCCCCTAATCAATCAATTATTCCCTTTCGATTGGCTTTTTTCCTTTTCGCCCCTGCTGTGAGATTCGTCGGTTGTGGGATTTTGCGGTATGGCATTTATGTCTACTTACCTAACGGGCATCTCACGGACCTAGTAGAGAGTAAATGAGTGCGTATATATCCAAAAGTAACGATATGTACAACGTCGTCATCATCTTCCCCTCTCCCCCTGAAAAAAAGAAAACAGCGTCTAGTGCAAAAGCAACAGCACTTGAGACAACTCCTAGCCTACGCCGTGAACACTACAGCATACATGCATCAGTGCATATATGCAAAGATACTAAACAAGATAAAAAAACTAAAGCACTAAAAGACGTACTAATACCCCAAAAAAAAAGAAAAAGAAGAAGAAGGAAATAGAAGAGATAATAACTTCCACTCCACTCCACTTCACTCCCTAACAACACGAAAGTAAACGTGAAAGTAAAAGCGAAAGCGAAAGCAACTGCAGAAACAAATGCAAATGCATCAACTACATTACATATAGATACTCCTACAACACTCGACCCAACCCAGGCCAAGCCAAGCCTCACCAACGCAAATCCGCGTGAAAGCATAGACCTTTATCGTAGTATACCGTAAAAAAAAAAAGGTAAAAAAAAGGAAAAGAAGGAACGAGTATCAGTATCTAAATAGATAGATACCCACGGTACCACGACAGGAAAACATGCGACGACAAGGTCGCACAAGTACCAAAGTTCGACATGGGAATGGGGTGACCCGCTGCATCGCCATCGCCATCGCCATTATTTACCGCCGTCTTCGGAGCCGCAGCCGCAGCGTCAGCCAGCCAGCCAGCAAGGAGAACCCCAGACCCAGGAACCCCGATCCCGACCTCGTACGATGCGGGTAAGATTAAAAAGGCCCATTGTACCCCATACCACACCATTCGATAGCATGGGGGGGGAGGGGAGGAACCTGTATGTAAAGTAAAATGAAAAGGAATATATAGGTATGGTTCGGTACGGTACGTTACGTTCTCGCTCGTTTTCCTCGTCTTCCCAATCACTCGTATCCGATTCGATTCGATTCGATTCGGATTCGATTTGATTTCCCTCACGCCCAACCCCAACCCCGACTCCACCCCACCCCACCACTCAACCCCCAAACGCACAAACAACAAATCATCAAACCCACAAACCCTCCCCCTCAGTCCCCCAACCCAACAAGCCAACCACACTCCACGCCCCAGGCTTCGCAGCCGACAAAACGCAACGCGGGACAGGGAGAGGAAGCGGGAGCGGGAGAAGGAGCGAGGAATCGTAAACCTAAAAACGGTCCCTCGATCCATTACCATGGCTTTCAAAGAGGTCGTCAAGATAAGCGCTCGGAGCTCTACCGCCGGGAGCATGCGTTCCGCCGGGAGCGTTCAACGAGAGTTGGCTTGGATTGCTGTTGTTGTCGTTTTGGTAGACGGTTCCGCGTTGTTGTTGTGAGGGGGTTACGCCTAGGGTGGCGACGCTGTTGCGGTTGTACATGGACATGCCATCGCGGGACGGCGGAGCGCGGTCGTAGCCACGTGATGGGGGGAGGGAGGGAGAGACTGGAGGGGAGATGCCGGAACGTGAGCTGTAGCGGTTGCCGGGGGCATGCAATGAGTACGTGGAGAGGTGGCCTGAGTGGTTGTTTCCCCCAACGTGCGTCACGGGGGAGCCTTGTGCGGGCTGTGCGTTGCCGGGCCCGTAGTAGCCGGCTGGGAGATACGTCGATGAACGGTTGACCACCGAGTCCCGCAGACCGGTGCTGCCGCCTGCCGTCGGCGAGAAAAAGAGCGAGGAAGCGGTTCGGGGAGGGGCGCTGGTGGTGGGGTTGGAAGAAGCAAAGGGCTTGACGGGTCGGGAGGTGCCGGTGGGTGCTGCCGCCAGGTGATCGAGCGACATGTTCGACGATGCACCCACCACGTTGTACATCCCCCGCTTTTTGCCCGGCACTGCTGACATCGCCTTCAGATCTGCCATGTTCTGGGCCATGGCGGCGCGCTTGACGGAACGGTGCAGCGACCACGCGACGAGGCCTCTCCACGCAAGCACGGCGGCACCCAGGAAGGCGAGCAAAGCGCCCACGCAGATGAAAACGGTTCCGTCGGGAAGGTTCGACTTTTGCATGTAGGGCGCGCCCGCGGTATTTGGGATTTGCACCGTCGGAACACCGACACCGGCGATGGAGGGCGCATCTGTGATGACTCCGAGCACGTCCGACGCCGTCGTCGTCGCTGACTGGGCGGGTGACGAGCTGGCGCTGCTACTGCTACTCGACGTCAAGTCAGGCGCATCTGTCAGACCCTTTGTGTTTGCTGCCGAGGATGAGGGTGCATCTGTCGACTTGGCCGAGTCTGTCGGTTTGGCGGCCTCGGTGGATTGCGCATCGGTCGCAGACGCAGACTTGGAGTCTTGCGCAAGAGCCGCCGGCGCCGCGACGAGGAGCAGGCCGACGAGCCCGGTGAAGAGCCGCATGCTGGGGGGCAAGTGGAGAGGCGATCGATATAGGAGGCCGCTCGGGGAGCAGCGGAAGGCCGCAGATGTAGGGAGGACCTCGGCTGGCAGACCCAAGAGACAGAGGCTGAACAACGCGGTCTTAAGTGAGCGATGACGACGTGGGATGGATGAAACGAGTGAAAGGGCACAATAATGTAACGAAAGGTGGAGAGAACGGCTGATATCCGCAGTCCAGCGCAAGGGCCCTGGAAGGGTTCAGGAGGAGGTGGATCTGCGCGTCAGCAGGGCTCAACTGCTTGGTGGGGACGGCCCAGGTACGGGTTCGCTAGGTGGTAAGTGTTGTCCGGGAGAGCGAGTGGAATGCGCCCGTCTTCCTTGGGGCAATCGAAGGAATAGTGTACAATAGCGAACTGCCAGATCGGGAGAGAATTGAAAGAATCCAGACGTTAGTGTTGCACGTTCCGCATCGGCGGCTGTGGATATCTTCATGCGAACGAACTGTGGTACTGCCTGCATGCTCGCAGTTGCCCAGGGTCCTTGACGTGCTTGCCACGCTAGGATGGGGCTTGCAGTCCGGAAATAGTAGCGACGACCGCGGCGAGACGTTGTTCCGGCGCCGCGAAATCTTGGCGTCTTTTTGCTATCGCTATCTGAAAAAGTTACCGTCGAAGTTCGAACCCATCCATCTGCAACACCAGCAACGCCGCCAACATGGGTGTCGCCAAGAAAACGCGCAAGTTCGCGCAGATGAAGCGCGTGATCGGTAAGTCGATCGATCGCATCCATCACCACCCGACCCCGCTAACATGCTGCAGGTCAACGAGACGCACGACTGTACGCTGCCCGCCGCCGCACCGCAAGAGCTCTCACCCGCTGACCGCCCTTCAGAAAGAAGAACCAGATAGCCGGCGAACTCGAAGCGCAAAAGAAAGCCGAAGCCGAGAAAGCCAAGCGAGAAATGTACCTACCACACCCACCCACCACATAGCAAAGTCTATCTAGCTCACACCCATCACCAGTCCACAAGCCCCGTCCTCCATGTTCTTCATGGCCAACTCCGCCCTCGGGCCGCCCTACCGCGTCCTAATCGACACCAACTTCCTCTCGCACACGGTGCGCGCAAAGCTAGAGCTGGACAAGTCATTGATGGACCTCCTCTACGCCAAATCCATTCCCATCATCACGTCCTGCGTAATGGCAGAACTGGAAAAACTCGGTCCCAAGTACCGCATCGCCCTGAGGATCGCGAGGGATGAGCGCTGGGAACGCATCACGTGTGATCACAAGGGCACTTATGCGGATGACTGGTGAGTCCTGTTCTGGAATACTCGAGAATACAAATCGGCTAATTGCTCCTAAGCCTGGTCGAGAACGTCACCAAGCACCGCATATACCTCGTCGGGACGAATGACGTGGATCTGAAGCGCCGCGTGAGGAAGATACCGGGAGTGCCTATTGTCAGTGTCGCCAAGGGCAAGTACACGATCGAGAGGCTGCCAGACGCACCTGACAGCAAGTGAGCGGGGACGGGAATCTTTCGATGCATAGCGACGGCGTATATGGGCGTGCAAGTTACACAGTGGGTAGACTCATTATTATTTAGGTTCGGATACAGGAAAAGCGGCATAACTGGTGTTGCGCAATCACATGTTGAATCAGATGTGCATCAAACATTCGTTATTCTCAAGTCATACGTGTAGAAGTCGTAGGTATATTTCACCGAATATACTCTCATCCATGAGCAAACCAAACAGACCAAAGCAAATCAAGCCAAATCAAGCCAAACCAAACCAGCCCAAATCAGTCCAAATCAAAGCAAATCAAATCAAATCAACCCAAATCGAATCGAATCAAATAACAACACTCCCAACCAATCCCCAACCAACCCATCAAATCCCCACCAACCCATCCAGCAACGCCGTCAACCCAGCAATCCCTATCATAGCCTTCGCCGCCCCATTCCCATCCTTTTTCTTCCTCGCCCCATCACCCCTCCGACTCCGACTCCGACTCTCACTCCCACTCCTGCGTCTCCGCGACCTAGCCCCAGTCCCCGAGTCCGAAGACTCGGAAGCAGAAGAGTAGTAGTAATCTTTAGCTAGACTCTGGGGTCTGTGACGGTCGGAGAAGGAGTAACGATGTGGTTGCCCATGTGGAGAGTATGAATTGGGTTGGGGATGTCGGGGGGCGAAGTTGGTGGATTGGGGTGCATAGTGTGCTTGCGGGGACGTGTAGAGGGGTTGTTGTGTGTTGTGAATGTTGGTTTGGATGGGATAGGGTGCTGTTGGTGGTGGATGGACATTTGCTGTATGGGGGTTGGTGGGTACAGGCATAGAGCTTGAGCGGTCTAGTAGAGGAGGCGGTGGTGGGTATGCGGTATAGGATCTACCCAATGAGGGATGCATGTTTGCAATCGGCATTCGATCTCGGTCGTGGAGTGTCGGGGAAGCTGAATTTGATGCAGTACGACGATCGAAAGATGACTGACGAGGCTGTTCTCGCGGTGGTGTCGGAGCTTGTGTTTTCCTGAAAATCTCTACTGTTCGTTCTACGAGCCGGTGTACTTGTTCGTAATTCAAGGCTTGCTCGATGCGAAGGCATGGCTCGAACCGCGTTCGCCGGTCTTCGAGCTTCTCTTTTTGCACTTGCGCGAACTTGTACCCCGCCTCTTGTATCGCCTCTTTACATACCCATGAAGCCATTATTTCCGTCCAGCTGCTGCGATCAGATATAACTTCGGAAGGTTTAGCGTCAGTATTCGAAGTCAGGAGTTTGCTGTCAATGTATTTCCAGTAATGGCGGCGAGTACACAGAGTCCATGGGATCCCGAGATCAATGTCGTCATCCTTGTCTTTTGCTTTGATAGCATCTGCAGCTTCAACTGGAAGCGTTGCAATGCTGGTGCGCGGTGTTACAGGAGCTGTAGACCCCGTCGGCATAGGAGGGCTATTCCCCGCAAACTTGGGAGATACACCGAACGAAGATGCAGGTGACAAAGTTGCATCCGGACCATGATTTCTCTTGATCGGTATTGGATGATACGAAGTCTCTGTAAAGAGTGGTTGGGTGCTACTCGGTCGATGACCGGAAACTCTAGGCGATGAGCCGTCCTCTTCGCTATCCGACTCAACGAATGGCTGTTGAGCCTCCCTCTTCTGAGCTTGTGCCTTGTGCTCCTTATCTCGAAGACTTTCTTCGATTTGGCGTAAGCGGCTCCATCTGTCTAGCAAGCGCGCAAGCTGTGATTTCGCGACGCTGCAAACAGTGGGTAACCACTTCGCCTCGTCCGAGTTGTGAACGTCCAGACTGGATATCGAATCGTCTTGATACTTGAACAGCTTTGATGGTTGCGGGGCTTTCATGTCAAGTGCTACAAGGCTCCGGGAGCTGTCGTGTTCCATTAACAATCTCGTATTAGATGGGCGCAATTTGTATTGCTTGGATGCCCATAGTATCGACATTTGCTGTTCAATGATTAGGGTTTCTAATTGCTGTTTTTCGTTGGCCACTGCCGTGGCGCATTGGGATGGAGATACTGTCGGTCGAACCCTGCCATCGATGTCGTTAGAGAATGTCACATGTGTGAGCAAAGTAGTCTCCTTACCTTGCCCACATCACACTTTGAGCGGTGTGTAAGGTCTGCAGCATTACTGCCAGGGTCGATCTTAGTGAGTCCGTGTGAGCTAGGAGATAGGGTAGTCTCCCCACCATGAAGCTAAGCTGCAGCGGCTGTAGTCTTCGAGGTCGCTCTGTGTAACCATACTCGCGCTCGGATGGGTGGGGAAAGGTGGATTCGATTTCGCCCAGGACAGCGCCACACTGGGCAAGAACGTCTTCGAGAGTCTCAAAAGCCTGTGAAGGATGGTTAGCTTGTCAGCCTGTCCCTTTTTTCAAAATATACCTCAGATGAAGGTAGTCGGTCATCTTCCTTGATGATGGTGCCGACCTGTTTGACGATTAGAGACACATTGTTGATTGCTTTTGCAGCCTTCAGAAGGTCCTTTGCTGCATCCGTCTCCACAGCAGCAAGTCGATACAAGTTGAGTGCAAGGGCGGAGCATCGAGAGACAAAAGGAAGAATAGCGGCGAGGACAGCCATTACGTTGGGAACATGAAGATGAGGTGCAGAGTTGTTTGTTAAAGCTAAGTTCGAGCGTTACCTCCAGTCATATTCGTATGCTTAAGAAGTGTCGGCGTGACGGTCGTTAGCGTGAGGTCATCGTACTGGCTGACTGGGGCAAACGATGGTAGACCTCGGGCGATTGGCCCAGTAAGCGACGAGGCAACGAAATGCTGCAGACCGAGCTGGAAGAGGCTGCGGCTCTGCAGAACTTCACAGCATGATGATGATGATGGTGATGATTTGATTCTGGTGACGTCTGGTAGCTTGTGACGCGCTGATTCTTGCCACGATTAGTAGATCTGTGAGTGAGTGAGTGTGAGTGAGGAGTCAGACAAGGGAGCTGATAAGTTGGTCGTGCAAGTTCGTTGTGTAACGTTCGTCGTGTAAGCGGCATAGACAATCCGGTGAATGAAGGTACAAGGGTGGAGCATGAACGGGTTGCCCCCTCCCCCTGTCGCCCTTAGCGTCTTGGCCGAAAAGACGGCCGATTTCTCAACTCTCTGAGAGTC
>MU006779.1:1520931-1531581 GCA_010093635.1 Massarina eburnea CBS 473.64
AAAATCAGCAGAATTGAGCTCGAAATCGTACAGAAATCGTCAAAATTGACTCTCAGAGAGTTGAGAAATCGGCCGTCTTTTCGGCCAAGACGCTAAGGGCGACAGGGGGAGGGGGCAACCCGTTCATGCTCCACCCTTGTACAGGGCAAAAACCACGTCTGGCCGGTGTCCTCTTCCGGCGATGCTAAGCGATGCGAGGTCCTGGGGAAGCAGCGACGGCCTGGATCTGGAAATGCGTGTGAGGGGGTTGACCGGATCGCAGTAGTGGAGTGAAGGTCAAGCCGGTGGCAAAGCATGCACAATTCTACCATGGTGAGCTGGCGTGGTGGTGGTGGTGGTGGTGGTATACTGTCCCAAAGAGAAGGCACGGTTTGCACTCCGGAAAAGATGCGAGGTTTTCCTATCCACACGATGCGTGGAATCTCTCTGCAACAGGTTATCTAATGGTGGTCGATAGTGGCGTTGTGCACTGGATGCGGGCAGGACAAAGTGCCGGCCGCTGGGTGAAAGGAGGCAACAAACTAGGCCGAAAGCGGGGCAGCGGCTCTCCTGACGTGCAGGCGCGCGGATTGTCTGATGGGACTTGAGACGATGCGCTGTTTATTTCATGTGTGGGCATTTAATATTATTATTGTTCACATGTCGTGTCGCACCTGCTGGATAGCACGGCTAGATAGCACGGATATGCAGGGTCTACTCGCTTTCGGCAACCGCCACAGTGATCGTGTCATTGGTGGAACACAGACTCATCTTGCGCCTCGAGCGAATGCCCATGACCCACGACTATCTATGTCCTCCAGCACCTACTTACACTTACGCCTCTCTCTCGTCTCTCTCTCTTTATCCTCACTCGCCCTTTCCTAATCCCGCCCACACCCACTGCATTCGCTCCTTGGTGCACATATCTCCCGCTTTCGCTGCCGTCGACCGGCCAATCGTTCCGCTTTCGGAAGCCACGCCTGCGACGACCATTGCCCAATTCGCACACCTCCCAGCGCACATTATCTGCCCCTCCCCGCTCAGTGTGGCGGTCCAGCCATTCGCGAACACGCTGCAAAAAGAAATAATCGGATACAAGAGCCAGCCATGGCCCGCTCCCGCGCCCGCAACGGGTCGGCGCTGACCACCGCTGTCATGGTTGACGAGGAGTCGTCCTCGGTTGTGCAACGCCCGCCGTACCGAAGCTATGGAACTTTTGCGAAGAACGAACGCCGCCACTCGTCCGCGGGCTCGCTGCACCCGCGGCCATGCGTCGACTCGGAAAATTTCCATACGCTGGTACGACTCCAATTGGCACGTGTAGCGGCTTTGTGCTAATTGTTCCCCAGCTGGGCAGCTTCCTCGCCGACCTCAACTTCAGACTGGACGCGATAGACTCCTATGGCCACCTGGGGCTCGACACCGGCGTCGACTACGCACACTCCACCCTCCTCGCCGTGCGCGAATCGTGTTCTAAGATCTCCGACGGCGCCCTCGAAGTCGGCCGGCGCCAGGCCTCCGTGTTCGTGGAGACGCTGGAAAGCAGGTATCAGGATGCGCTGGAGAAAAAGGAGACGTTGGCAGACAAGGTGCTCGAGGGCATATTGCTGATGGAGGACTGGGTCACCGATCTGGAAGCCCGCGCCTATGCTATTCGAGATGCTGGCCTGGAGACGGCTAACCAAGAGTTTGAGCGCGCAAAGGGCTATGTGGATGCTGGTTTCGGCAAGGCCCATCAGGCGCGACAGTCGATAGAACTGCGCATCGACAACGCCGTGGAGCGGGCGCTGACGCGGGCAAAGGAACACGGACTCGTTCGCTTCGAAGATCTCCCCGCTCCATGGCAGATGAACCCGTACGTCCTCAACGGATACCGTTTCTGCGAAGGACACTGGGCCTGCATCCGCTCCATTGTTGGCATTCACAACGAGTCCACCAATATATGGTCACATCTCATCGGCGTGATCATCGTGCTCGGCGTGGCCTTTTACCTCTATCCTACGCACATCAACTTCCACGTGAGCACCACCGCCGATGTGTGCATGGCAGCCCTGTACTTCTTTGCCGCCTGCAAGTGCCTCCTCTGCTCCTGCGTCATGCACACCATGAACAGCATCTCGCACCAGGGACTCCTTGAACGTTATGCGTGCGTCGACTACACCGGAATCTCTCTGCTCGTCGGAGCCTCCATCATGACGCTCGAATACACGGCCTTTTACTGCGAGCCCACCTCGCGCTACGCGTACATGTCCGTCACCGCCATCCTCAGCATCGGTGGCCTCTACCTCCCATGGAACCCTACCTTTAACCGCAACGACTTGTCGTGGGTGCGTGTCTGCTTCTACGTCACGCTTTCCCTGACGTGCCTCTTGCCTCTGGGACAGCTGCTCGCCACGCACGGGTGGGAGTACACGTCGGCTTTCTACAGCCCGCCCGTCAAGAGCATGTTGGTCTATTTCTTCGGCGCCGTCATCTATGCGAGCCGGGTACCGGAGCGCTGGCTGCCCGGTCGCTTCGACTACCTCGGTGCCTCCCACAACATATGGCATCTCGCCGTGCTCGGCGGCATCATCCTACACTACTTCGCCATGCAGGAAATGTTCTCCCAAGCGCATATCCGGTCCAGCCCTCAATGCCCCGTGTCTCTATAACAGCTCATCTTCCTTGTTTCTCTCTCTCTCCTATGTCGTCTTCGCTTGCATCGGGTGGCTCGCCTTCTTTTCCTTTTTCCCTGGAGTTGTCTACTTTTTTTGGCGTATACTAAAATAAAAAGGATCTACAGAAACAGTACACCGTTTTTCTTTTGTATTTTCCTTCTTTTCATTTCGAAGTGACGCGTTGGAGCCTTTTCTTTTTTTTCTTTTCGTTGTCTTGTTCTGTTCTTGATCCTCGTAGTGTTGTGTTGCATTTAAGCATTTGCATCTGATTGCATTTAGAGCCTGCTGGTAGATAGGGGTTGCTTGCATTAAGTTGGCGGTGGTCCTTTCCCCCCCTGGTCTGGGTTGGATAAGAAAGGGGCTTCGGTTTGACATTGACGGATCTGTAAGACTAAGCTTCATACATGGACAGTTAAATGTCGACGAAAATCAAATCAAAGAAAATTGACTATCTTGAATGAATAACTTGCCGTCTTTCTATTGGAACTATCTAGCTGAGATGATGATAATTAGTTGGTCGGTCGGTCGGTTGGTTGGTTGGTTGGTTGGTGGGGGTTTTGGATTTCCTTCATGTCCGAAGGGAATGTTGGAGCACCCTATCCTATTTTTCTTGCATGAAAAAGATAGAAGAGAGAGAGAGAGAGAGAGAGAGAGAGAGAGAGAGAGAGAGAGAGACGATACAATTCCATTTATTTATTACAAATGCGCTACTAATACGGAAAGAATCTAAGATCCAAGATCCAAGATCCAAGATCCAAAAAAAAGAGAGGAAAATCTCCCACCAGTAGATAGATAGATAGATATTCTACCTCGTATGCCTGGTCGTTTCCGAGAGCCAGTACAATCTTACCTGAACCCAAAATGCCATCTTTTTTATGTGTGTGTGTGTGTGTAGGTGAGTGAGGGAAAACATCTTCTCTTCTCTTCTCTTCTTACAATACAAAAAACAACAAATAATAATGCAAAAAAACTCTTCGCAAATCATCAAAACAAAAAACTAGAAAAGTTGCGCTTTTTTTTCTTCGTCTTCTTCTTCTTCTTCCATGACCATGACCACCACTGGCACCACCAACTAACACACGCTGGAGTGAAAGAACTTCTCGCCTCGCTAAAGCGTACAACAAACAAACAAGCAAACAGCACAGCACAGCACAACATGCAAAACACAAGCAAAGCACAAACATCACCGTTCCCAAACCGCCAATCTGCGCCCAATACTACCAAAGCAGACACAGCTACAAAACAGCACACTACCAACCCACGTGACGATAGCGAGGGTCTCATAGCTAACGACGCCAGCAAACAGATCCTCGCCGGGCGGGAACGATGCCGCGTGTGCAGAGGAAGGTGCGGAAGTAGCGTTGGTGGTAGCGGGTAGAGAGGGCGAGGGCAAGACGTCCGGGTTCGACAAGAAGATGAAGGAAGTCAGTACGGAAGTGACGATGAGCGAGAAGGAGAGGCCCGGCTTGCTGCGGTCGAGAATGTACCAGAGCGCCGGGTTCACGAGGGCGAGGGTGATGGTGAGTTGCAGAGTCGATTGCCAGGGAAGGCGGCGGATCGCAAATGCTATGCCCATGAAGGCGCCTACGCTGCGGACTATGTCGTTCAGTCGCTCGCTCAGCGTCTTGTCTGTGTCCTCGCCGTCGTTTTCGGCCGAGGGCGGCGGCGGCGGTGTCGATGTTGCTTCTGTGCCTCCCCAGGCCAGCTCGATGTAGGGCAGTAGGCTGCCGAGGGAAAGCCCGGCGAACCCCCAGCTGGCGAGATATACCCAGCTCTCCCGGTCCACGCCCTCGACTCGCACTGCCGCCAGCTCCCGGCTGTCGTGCAAGTGGGACACGACCACGCCATAGACGACGCCGAACAGGGTCAGGGTCGCAAGCTTCCCCGCAACCACGGTGTAATGCCACAGTCCCCGTCGGGGCGTGCTCGTTGCCTGCCTGCCCACGGGTGACCGTGTGACTCGGTCGTCCGTTGCGCCTTTCCTGGGGAAGGACTTCATGGCCAGCCCGGTGTCGGGACTTCCCAGGCCATTCCTGTCCTCCCAAGTGGTGTTCTGCCCCTGCCCCTGCCCCTGCCCCTTCTTCCACGCTGGCGTCTCTGCGCCTGTCCCCCACGGCGTCTCTGCAATGCTCTGCTCCCCTGCCGTGCCGCTGTCCTCGTCGTAGATGCCGAACAGCGTGCTCTTCATGTTCAACATGCTCTTATTCCGGTCCGGCGCAAAGGTCGGGCTGTCGAGTGCGCCATTCTCGGACGTGCTGTCCTGCTGCGCATAGGAGGTGCGGAGGAGGCGGGCGTTGAGCTGGGCGAGGAAATCGGACGGCCGGCTCTGCGACGCGGCGAGGTGTGGCGGCGTGGTGGGCACAAAGGCGTGCGAGGGCGAGTCGGAGGCGTCGGGATGTGCGGTAAATAGGCGTCGTGGTTTTGGTTGGTAGATGTGGACCGGCTGGGTCGCGCGCGTAACGAAGGGGGGTTCTTCTTCTCCTGCCATGGCTGCTTTCCCGCGCAACCAAAACTATGTGGCGTCTACACGAAGCGAAGGGAATCAGAAGGCAATATATGAATCATCCAGGCACCCCCGCTTCTCTGCCCCGTCAATTGCTGCTGAACTGTAACGAATACTGCACCCGGTGGATGCGGTGGTCAGCTGCCAATCATGAGCTGGGCGCGGTGCACCACTGGGAAAGGCTTGGCGATGCAATGGTCAGAGGATAGGAATAGACGGCGGTGATAAGTCTAGATATATGACTTGCAGGACGCAGGCCCGGGGTGCGGATGCAGATATGGGGGCATGAGGCAGTAGTCTGGCGCTGACGTTGTGTACCACACATGCATACCGTCCGATCTTATTCACACCTGACATGTGAAGATGTGAAAGTCCATGTCGGGTAGCTTTCCGCGACCACTGGACCGCGAGTCATTACGCAGAGCCAAGTCTCGCAGTCCTTACCTACAGACAACAACAATAATAATATGGTAGGTATGGGGGTGGTCCAATCGCAGCGCAGATGCAGCGCAGCGTCATACCGTCCGAACTGGGAAGGTACGCTGCTATTGCTTCTCCGCACTCCGTCCTGTCCACCGTGTCCACAAGCTCGCGCGAGAGGAGTGACAGGACGACAGGACTCTCCCTTGCACTCCTCTTAGCCAGCAGACAGGCCGTCCCCAGCTACGTTTGCGAGTGAAACACCAAACGTCATCATCGCGACCTCAATCAATCCTTCGTCTTGCCAGCCAGCCAATCACTGCGTCCAATCGCCCGTGACATCGTGTAACTTGTCTATAAAGCCAGAACTGCGCTGCGTGAATCAGTCCGGTCCCCAATCATTGCAATCATGGCTGCTTCACCAGACGACTTCACCTTCGTCGATGTCGAGGGCGATGGCGGGCGAGGAGGTGGCCCGCCGCAGCTCTTTCCCGAGTACCAGCAGATGACGTCCAACAAGGTCGCCGACCTCGACGTCCAAATCACCACAGCCCTGCGGGAGAAGTATCCGGAGCTCATCGTCACTACCGTGCCTGCCAGCAATGTGGATTTCCTCCAATTCGCCGCTGCCGGGTTTGCCTTGGCCAAGCTGGAAGAAGACGCAGAGCCCGTCCTACGCTGGCGTGGCTTTATCGGTCCTGCCCATCGCGGCGGCACTGGATACCTCGCCGACGCTACCTTCTTCGCGCGCTACCGCTATGCGTGGAACGATGAGCACTTCATTCTCTACATCGTCCAGCTCGGCTTGACGACGCTCCAGTACATCCTGAAGGAACCCGTCGGCAACGAGACCACTGCGTCACACTCGTCCGTCGTGGATCATCTCATATCCAAGATTGGCGCCTGGCTGACCAGAGACACGGAGCTGCCGGCCATATACGTGTATGACCAGTACTGGACGCGCAGCACAAAGTTGTGGGAGGAGGTCAAGAAGGCGCGATGGGAGGACGTGATTCTCGACCCAAAGAAGAAGAAAGCGCTGACGGAAGTGGCGAACAAGTTCTTCGACAACGAGGAGATATACAAGGAGTATGGCGTCCCGTGGAAGCGGGGTCTCATCTTCCACGGTCCAGTCGGTATGGCAACCATTATTCTGGACATCTGCACCGTACATACTAACACCAGCGCAGGAAACGGCAAGACCATCTCGCTCAAAGCGTTGATGCACACGCTGCAGCAACGCAAGACGCCAGTCGTCACACTCTATGTCAAGAACGCCCCGTATGCATACAACATCCGCGCCGTTTTCACCATGGCCCGCGCGATGACGCCTTGCCTTTTAGTGCTCGAGGACATCGACACCATCGTGACCAAGGCAAGCCGGAGCTACTTCTTCAACGAAGTCGACGGTCTCGAAAACAACGACGGAATCCTGATGATCGCCACCACTAACCATCTCGACGAGCTCGACCCGGGTCTCTCAAAGCGCCCGTCGCGATTCGACCGGAAATACCTGTTCCCGCTGCCTGACAAGGGCGAACGGTCTCAGTATGGTAAGAAATGTAGCATTGCGTTGGCGCAGCAAGTGAGACTGACACCAGACAGCGCAATACTGGCGGCATAAACTCGAGGGTAAAAAGGACATTGATTTCCCTAGCAAACTATGCGACGCAATCGCAGACATTACAGATGATTTCTCCTTTGCGTATTTGAAAGAAGCCTTTGTAGCGACTTTGCTCGAACTAGCAAGGAACCACGACGGTGACGACGACGATGATGAAGACGAAGAAGAAAAACTCTCAACTCTGGACCATGAAAAAGATGACGACGACGACGATGACGATCCCCTCAACAAATACCTCTTCTGGCGCACCATCAAAGCCATGGTAAAATCCCTCCGCTCCGACATGAGCGACGACAAACCCCCCAAAGACGGCAACGACAACGACACAAAACCCGAACCCAGGCACTTCCGCACCGCCTACAACAAAGGTTTCTCCGCAGCTTACGAAGACATGTTGCCGTTGATGGAGAAGATGAGTCTACAGCACCAACACCAGAAGGTTACTACTACGAAGAATGCTCCTGCGACTAGGCTTCCCGACAGGAAGTTTTCTTCTGGGCCGTTTTCGGGGACTGGTTTTGGCGCTCTTGATCCTGTTGATGGTTCCGTCTCTGGTTCTGGTCCTGGGCCTGCTGGTATCGCGGAAGAGAGTGCGGAGAATGTGCTTGGGTATATTCGGTCGCTTCAGCCTGTGGGGAGGGGGCTGAGTGGGTTTGATGATGAGGTGATGGGTCGGCCTGCTGATTTGCGTTGAGTGGGTGGGTGAACTTTAATTCCGATAATTTATCTTCCCCTTCTCTCTTTCTCATCTATTTCTTTCTTTTCTTTTGGATTGGATTGTTGGGAGTGGTGCGGTGCGAGATACCTAGTCTAGCCGTAGTTTATACGTTTCTCTTCTCCTTCTTCTCCTTCTTCTTCCTTCCCTGCTTAGGCGAGAGGGATGGTATATGTTTCTTTCATAATTCATAATTTCATAACTTATAAAAACTCACCTATATACGGAATGGAGTAACTGAACCAATGAGTGAAACACTTTATAAACCATGCCGTCGCAAAAGTCCATACCTTTCTTCAACAACAAAAGCAAAAAAAAAAAAAAAAATTAGGAAGGAAAAAAGGGACCACAGGCATAAAGTTCTAAATTCATATTTCGCACTCGATCGAGCCTACATAACAAAGACCGAGCGACCTGCATCATCGAATAAAAACAGTCTGTATCATAATCGAATATCCTCTCCTACGCCCCGGGAGTAAATAACCAGTCTCCTCCCGTGGGAAAAAAATCCCAGCGAAAAAGCGACGAGCCGAGCCATGCCTAACCAGACAGACATCGACCATGATAAAGTACGAAAACATAAAACGCCCATGGATAACAACTCAGGTCTTCGGGTCCCACGGGGAGCAGAAACATACACCATGATGATGGGCAGATATCCATCGCACCACCATTTCCCCCACCGAAAATAACGAGAGCGTCAAAGAGAGTCAGGAAGGTCGAGTGTCAAAGTTAAGTTGAAGCGTAGGCGTAGACATAAGCCGTAGAAGCCGTACAGTCTGGCGAAGCTTCGTAAAGTATAAGTTGAGCCATGGCTGTACAATGACGTGAAAACTGTTCATAGATCTTGATCCGTCAAGCGCGGTGATAAAGTCGTAAAGCTTCCGGTACGCTCGGTAGCAATCATGAGTCCTTCCGCCTCCAGGCGGAATGGAAAAGCAAATTCGTAAAGTAAAGCTGCGGCAAAACGTGACACCAATTTATCGTCCAAGATAATCCTGATCTTGACTGTCCCATATCCGAACACATAATTTGTTATGCGGAAATCAATTCCGGGTCAAAGGCGGCCGAACGCTAATTAGACATAACACGAATCGAAGTTGTGCTAACGGGGCGCTTGCCTCGCGTTAGTCCATGTAGAAGTCGCCCTTGAGGATGCGTTCCTGCATGGCGTCGGGCACCTTCGGCTGCTTGGGCATCTCCTTGACGGGAGGCTCCATGATGGCAACGCTCTTGGCCCGCTGATGGTGGCCAGGTTGGCTCACGATGGGGCGCGGGCCGGATACAGACGAGCGCTCAGCACGGTTACGCATGTTCTCTGCGAAATTGTAACCTTCGCCTGTTTTCGAAAGGATAGTCGTCAGCTCATGTTCTCCGAGTGCTTGATCGGGATGACGCTTGAAATGATCGGAGAGAAGGCTCGAAAGCTCATGAGGAACAGAAGGAACTAATTCAGAATGCTCTGAAGCCAGAGACTCTGAAGGAGCAGACGGTACAAGACTTGGAACGGGGGCAGTGTTGGAGGATGTAGACAAAGACAGACCTCGACGACTAGCAATTCTAGCAGTCGGGGGAGAGGAGGCTTTATGGATGGAGGGTCTACCATTGGGATTCCCAACGCTCCCATTGCTCTGCCTAACATCCCGCAGGGCGCGTGCGCCGAAGCTCAAGCGGCGAGCAAAGGGTGTAGCCGGGTTGCTGCTTGCGCTCGAGGCGGACGGAGTCGGGTCATCTTCAAAGGGGCTCTCGTCCACAGAGCCCGAGTTGGCACTGGAGATGCTCTCGGTACGCGGGCGGTTCTGGAAGGTCGACTGCTGGGGCGAGCCGAGGCCAACCGTGGTGAGAGACAGGCGCCGACGCTGAGCGTTGGCAGCGGCGCTCGTAATGGGGCCTGGGTACGGCTGGGCACCGCCCTGGCCGCCAACACTGCCTTGACGGGCGAAGAGGTCCTGGAACGTCTGGCCCGTGACAGAGGCACGCCTTTGGTCAGCCACGTTGGGGCTCGGGAGCGGCGGGGAGTTGCGGTCCGAGGACATGGTGGTGGGAGTTGTGCTGTGTAGGTGGTATGGCGGGAGATGGCTCGTATGGTGGGCTGGCTGTGGTGCAATTGTCAGAGGGATGCGGGGGAGAGGTGAGAGAGGCAGCAATAATGCAGTGAAGCGGGAGCGGAGGGGCCGGCGGCATGTGTCTACAAGTAGTGAATGTCCAGCGGTGCACGGACGCCAAGTGCACGGAAACGAAGCGTAACTCACCAAACGCGGTACGTCACTTAGCGGCGGGGCCGGTGGGAAGATGTGGACAGACGATAGCGTGATAGGTCGGGTGAGCGAGTTTCACGGGTCGGTAGCACAACACTACTCAGAAATGACAACAAATTAACGAAGAATGCAGGAGGAGGAGCGAGCACTACTACGCAGCCTTCAGCGGCGAGAGAAAGGGAGAAAGATAGACCAACGATCTAATATGGAAGTACAAGGGTGGAGCATGAACGGGTTGCCCCCTCCCCCTGTCGCCCTTAGCGTCTTGGCCGAAAAGACGGCCGATTTCTCAACTCTCTGAGAGTCAATTTTGACGGTTTTTGATGGTTTTGAGTTCGATTTTGAAGTTGATAGTAGGAAGGATAGTCAAATTGATCAATAGACTACTCTAAATAGGCCTTTTGGCGCGGATTAATGGTTGTTCCGGAGGTCTTGGCGCACATAAGTGCCTCAGAATTGACTAAAACGCTGCCCGATTCTAGAAAGACGGCATA
>MU006779.1:1533101-1687934 GCA_010093635.1 Massarina eburnea CBS 473.64
TCTTTTCGGCCAAGACGCTAAGGGCGACAGGGGGAGGGGGCAACCCGTTCATGCTCCACCCTTGTACGCGAGCCCACAGTGCCCACCGCACCATCAGGGATCGTCACGACGGCACGACTTGGCCTGAGCTTGGTCAACACCACTGATTATTGCCTGCTGCAGATAAGGATGGATATATTGAGAGCTAGCCGTCGGTGCTGAGCAGCACCTACAGCACCGACAGCACCGACAGCACCCACAGCGCCTACTATGCAAGCACGATCCCTCCTGGGCATACGTGCCTCCAACAGCCGGGCAACAGCTAGACAGAGTCGCCAACGGCCGCGGAGTGATTCACGGAAGATGGTATAAGTAAGCTGGCCGAATGTGGGTCTCGAAAGCCGCTTCAAGCAAGTAGTTTCGTTCGACCTCAGACGGGGGGTGGCAAGCGTTTGGCGCTCAAACCACCGAGCCCCTCTATGTAAGTACATACATGACATGGTCCTGATATATACCACCTACAGACGAGAGACGAAAGCATGGTGTTTGCATACCACCACTTCCACGCCACACCACACCACGGATTATGCCGCAATCGGCTACAAGTCCTGGCCTCGTACGAGCGGTCCACAGTATCTAAGTAACGGGGCCTTCAATAATAATAATTAATACCCTCAACGACAGACGAACCCACCGCCTGCGCTAGTCCTTTATGCAACGGCCCGACACCACCATTCTCACGTCCCCACCCCCCACTTAGCCTACAGGAGCAAGCCCGCTGGGGCTTACCTCGGTGGCCTTGGCACCGCTTTAGTATTGCTTTAGTATAGAGTTTGGTTACATCTAGTCTCTCCGCGTCTTGGCCGCGTTCCGATGGGATGGTAAGGATTACCCCGCTGTAGGGTGGACGGGTATCAGATGGGCGGCTACGATTCTTTCTAGATGGAACGCGCCCTGTTTTGGCAATGCTGGAGGGTAGAGAAGGATAGTATTGTAAAGGAAGGTATCTTGGACAAAGAAATACCATACCACTAGAACCAGCGAACCACGACACACGAGTCTAGACCACGAGGTTCCACCGAACACATGGCGACATGGCGACATGGTGACATGGTGACATGGGGAATAAACCGGCGAGAGAAGGAAAAAGAAAAAGAACCCCTGACCACGGATACAGGACCATGTAACAACTTCCCTCTCCCTGGAACCGAAATAAAGTAAATAGAAGAAAAGTCTAAAGGAGCGTACAGTTGCTGAGCGCAAATCCGCCGAAGCGTTATTAACTTTTGTGCACGTGGTATATAAAAGGAGATAAAACTCAAACTCAAACACTGCCGATAAGGGAAAGAGAGACAGAGAGAGAAAGAGAGATACGAACCCCCCAAACAGGAAAGGAAAGATTAACCAAAGGACCGAATGAAGAAGAGCACATCGACGCTAGCAATTCCCTAAGCCGAACAAGCCACAAAGACTAGTCCCAACGAGCGTTAGAAGATAGAGAGGGACCAAGTTACCGTTCAGGTAGTAGGACGCTTTGCAGCGCTCCCGCCGCTTTCGGACGCAGCTCTCTTCCTGTTCTCGTGAAGGAACGTTCGCAGCGTATCCATGTATGCTGGCGGGGTATTGGGCGTCCCACCAAGCCTCTCCTCAATGTCGAGTAGTTCGACGTAGTGGCGAAGCAGAATCTCTTGAGGGAGCGTGAGAAGCGTCTGCAACACGAACAGGCCCTCGCCATCGGCCGTCGGCCGCATCAGACATACAAAGAGATTGTTGTCCCTGGACTCGGTCGGGGGCATCGGTCCCCACGAAATCTCGTCGTAGGCGTCGTAGTCGCGTCGGCTGACTTCGTCTAGGATCCTGATCAGAGCCGCTGCTGTTAGGACTGCGACGTCGGTGCTAGGTTCGTCCTCTTGTTCCTCTTCGTCGTATTGCTCGTCGTAGTAGTTGCTGATGGCTTCCACTAGGTTCTCGAGTCTGGCGGCACAGGTCCTAACGTCGAGGGCCTCCGACGTTGTGTTGTCGGGGCCTACGGAAATATACTCGCCCAAGGCTTTAAAGACCCGATCGATCCGGTTGTTGATCTTGGTGAAGAAGACTTGGGACTGGTAGGCTGGTGGGATGATGGTTTGCAGCTCGAGGAAATATGCTGGGTTTCTCATTGCGTACTGGCTGAGCAGGGTGCCGAATTTACGGTACTTCCTTGCTTGCTCCGTCAGCTCGGGCGTTTCTTCGCTTTTGAACTCGCTTGGAAGAGCCTCGGTTGGTTCAAACACCGATAGCATGTTTGCAATTTCGTCCAGCATCTCGTCTTCGTCGGGCATTTGGTCGTCTTGGTAGGTCCATTCGAGGTGGTTGGCAACATCCGCGAGCGAGGACCTGTCGATGATGTCTGCCGGGTGGATGTTTCTAACACTGGACCCGTCCTCTTGGAGTTCAATTGGCTGTGTCTTCGGTGCAGCGGATGTGAGTTGTCCAAGCATCCAGAAGATATGCTAAAAGCAAAGTTAGTATTCATTGAACGCTGTGTGACTTGGTATACTGACCTTGCACGCCTTTCCGGCTTCGTTGGCGCCGCAGCTGCACTTTGGAGCACGCCCCCCGTGCATCGCCACTGTGATGTCGTCTTCCAGGTGGAACAGGTACCTCTTGGGCTCATCTTCAATCTCTTTGCAGAATTTCATTGAGATTTCATTGTCACCCAGTAACCCCATCTTTGCTCTTCTGCGTAGGTCATGGTCGAAGGTAGAGACGTTGTACACGTGGCCATCGTCGGACTCAATGAGAGATGGTGTTGGTGAAGATACCGGACTGGCAGAGGGTGACATTTGTGAACGTTGGGGTGGTGCTGTTCGCGCCCGAGCTGCGGCTGCTCGAGTAGTCACCATGCTGTCCCCAATTGATAGTTTTGAAAGTGCTTCGGCAGACATGGAGATGTTCGACTTGGTGTCCTTGAACATCTTGACTTCATGGTCATGGGATATATAGCGGATGTGCCTGTGCCGCAAACCCACCTCATCTACCGACGAGTTCCACTAGAGTTCAGCCTCGAGAAGGCGCTTAATGAATTTGGCCTTAGACGCCGCAGAAGCCCGTGGTATACGAACACGGATGGGGCTGCTGAAGGGGGAGAAGCAGAGAAGCTGGAAAGACTTTCAAGACTAGTGTAAGTATGACAAGTACTGCAGAAGTTTTATGGCCGTGAGCCAATGGTGATGGTGCAACTAACAATCGGACTTGCCAGACGTACAGCTCCGTCTCTTCAACCGGGCGGAAAAGCTCGAGGCTGAGAGAGAGGGTATTGAAACACCCTTGTTGCAAGTCGTCTCCGGCACCAATAGACGTGCTTGAAAAGCCCAATGGCTAGTATATGCGGCTACGGTGGAGGAGGTGTGCCGTATGGTAGTCGACAATTGACGTCAGAAAGGTTCTTTGATTTACCTAGTGTGACCAAGGTGCAGTGCTTTGCCGCGAGACTACAGTGCTGAACAGGCATTCAGCGAGCCCCGAGAACATGATCATGGGTGCCATCGTTGTCTCCGAAGTCATACAGGGCCCGATGCAGTGCTGGCAGATAGCAGGCATCGCAAATCACCGCCGTGCGGCGCGGCTCGACTCTCCATTTCCGCGCTCTTGAGATATACTAGAGGGGCACCAAGGTTCCGGAGCTGTGGATATAGGGGCCATGGCGTCGGGGTGTGACTGGCAGAAGCGGTGAAAGTGCAGGCAAATGTGTGGAGGAGTGATGTTGTGAAGGTGGAGGAGTAAGGAAGAAGCGAGACCCGCTCTCAAGCCACTTGGAAGCACAGCCTCAGTACAGGCTCGATTTTGGACACTCACCACCAGTCGATTATTTTCGCTTGCTGGAATCCTGGCATCTCATCACATCTTCCAAACGCTGCGAGGCGGACTAGACCAACGGCTGCACACATGTGTGTCTGTCACAGCGTGGGCACGGTTGACGATGCGACTCTCCACATATGCCTCCGAACTGCGCCCTGCGGGAACCAGCGCCGACGTCTGCGAAATCCAAAAAGCCATAAGCAATCGGCAACGGGTTTCCCAAGACTCCGATGAATGAGCCGTGAAAAGCTGGCACAGGCCGAATCGGCAGCCTGTAGTTGCGCAACCGTTTCATGTACTTTCTCGGGTCATGCGAAGCGCCGTGCAGCTCTGCTCACCCTCACAAGACCCGCCGTACACGCTCACGGGACGTGGTCTCCATGCCGATGTACGTCGTTCTTCCTATCGTCACACGGCAGATTCTCAAGCGCTAAGGCTCCCTCCGACCTCCAACAACATACCTCATTCGGCAAAGCATCTGCCCACTGTCTACGCCGAGTCACTGTGGATTCGGTATAGGGCTGCTCCACCTAGATGGCTTCAACCCAAGATGCCCACCGTCGGTAGACCGACGTCAGCATCAGTCCTAAAAATAAAATAGCACGTGTCCGATGTGCTCTGCTCGTCACAGCGAATGCGCCTGTCGACCCGACATGGTACGCAATATATTACTTGAAGCAGAATGCCAGATCTACATTGCTAGAAACATGGATAAGAATAGAAAGATAGGAAGCCGAAGACAATAAGGCGTGACATCTTCAGTCGGTCCTGGTAACCCCGAAAAGGGACCCCACACTATAAAGAAATCTGGCTACCCGAGCCAGCGCGCAACCATGGCCTTGTATAAAGAAAAACAAAGGAAGATAAAATGAAAGCGTCCAGTGTAGTCGAACATCTGACATTGTGTTGTTATCTCGCCCCCGGGCCAGGAGCTTGGTATTGTTGAAAGTATCTCCATGCAGGATAACCTCTCGCAAATTGATCCGTCAAACGAAGCCCGACTCTGCACGTATCCAAGTCAGACAACGCAGACTGAAACGAAAGGCCGAACTCACTCCTGGGTATCCTCACCTACTACTGCCCCCGGCGCGAGACGCTGCGGCGTACACCGAACTCTCTTGCGAGCTACGCTGAGAGTTCTGCTCTTTTATCTTCCCTGTCTCGACAATGTGCTTCATCGATATGCCTCCCCAAGGCAGACCAGAAAGCTCTCGGCTTTGATCGATATCGCCGGGCTCGGGAGAAGCGTATGCATTTCCAGCTCGTTGTTGGTTTTCCATCTCTCGCCCAGCCTCTTCCTTTTGCTCTCGGGTTTTCTCTCCTGTAGGTGGGTCAGCGAGGTCAGATAGGAGAGGGCTTCTGCACTTACTGAATCGCCGCTGGGCCAGCTTGTTCTGGATCTTTCTGCGCTCACTGGGATCTTGTACTTCTGTCCACTCATCCAGCCTGGGCTTTGAGTCTGTTGTCGAAGGCGATGATCCGCCCCGGGATGGTCCTCCTCGCTGGTTGCCGGCTTGTGGATTGTGTGCCATATTAAAGGAGGAAAGGAGTTCGCTCTTTCGGAAATATTTGTCGAGATGTGGTATGTGGTAAGGAGAGTCTGGGTCTCAACGATGTATGATGGTGTGTGGATCGGCCGAAGTTTGTTGAATGTCTCATCGGATCCCGAGATATTATAGGTGTAGGGACGCTTGTCAAGTTCACGCCTCTCTCATTGCCCTGAGGCAGACCTGGCACCAGGCCAAGCAAAGGCCGGGAAGTAGAGGTCGAACCACTCGAGTGTGTGGGTGAAAGCTGTGTAGCCACAACAAGGTTGTGGGCATTCAGCTTGTATCCTTGTAGATTGGTGAGAGAAGTGAAGAGTATGTATGGAAATGAACGAAAGGGTGAAATGAACGGATAGACACGAAGCGTCAGTAGTGACTCTACAGCAGGGTGCTATTAGATATTCATACTGCGTGTGCTGTGACCAGGGTCAGGTACACTGCCCTTAGTAGATGACGGCAGACGCTGCTAGCTCGGAGACGGACGAGGGAAGAGCGACTAACCTTGATGGGAACCACTGGGGACATGAGGCTTCCGCATTACAAGGTGCTTGGTTGGCGATCTCTACAGTTGCCTACTCCAATGTGCTCGAACATGAGAGGACGGTACCTCGGAGTGGACTTGTAAATTAGGCATCCATGCACGTCAATCGTTCTTTTAGTAAGAGATCGAAACATGAACGGTAGGTTTGGACAAGTGGAGAGCGTAAAAACCAGCTCGGCTTTCCCGTAGATTTTTTTTATGTATGAGTATAGCACCATGACGTTTTCCAGGATTAGAAATCGACCGGTCAAAGCTCGCAACGGTGCCGAAACCCTTTAGTCCCGTTGCAGCCTTGTAGGGTCGTGTAAAAGGCTATGGGTCAGGTCACTAGAGGAGGAGTGATTGGTATCGGTTGTTGCAAACAGACGCCATGTCATACCAGTGAACGTATAAGAATGCAGTCATGGAGTACCTGCGTCGTTCGTTACCGTTGGGCTGGCATGGTATCTCGGAAGGGCCGTGGAGTCATGACCATGTTCAGCCGCGAACCCCACGCGACTCCATTACCCAGGCATCAATCCCATTGGCGTATACATCTCGTGTCAAGGCAAAAAAGCGCGGAAGAACGTCTCATCAGACTAAAGTAGGAAGTGGCAGTGCTTCAGCCTCCGGCTGTTGCTGCCGTTCTTAATCTCATCATCCTCGAGTTATATATTTTGGCTGGCTGCAACTTACATTAGCATGCTGTATACCTGGCCCTTGTGAACAGGGTGTTGCTGATGTTGATACCAAGGACAAGTCATGCCGAATAGTGGTACGCCAGTTTCTGACACCTGAGATAGAGACTCGCTGCGGTGTGGAAGCGTACAAAGCTGGCGGTCTTCGCCTAAGAGACCAGTTGCGGAGACGCGCGGATGAGAAAGCGTGCCAGGCTTCATGCATCCACGAGAGCTTTGGGTATCTCTAGGGCCTGCGTTGGCATGCGCAAGAAAGACTGTAATGTAGAACTGATGTTGAAGGCGGTCGGAAGAAGCTCGCCAAAGAGAGGCGCAGCTGAAGTGGCCAACCACAGTGTCTAACGGCTGCCAAAACCCTTGCCTAGTGAGAACACCGCCACAATTTTCACCGCCGAAAGACTTCACGATACTTTACATCATCGGACGTCTTCAATCCAAAGTACTGTGGATGAAGCGGATATGGAAACACACTATGCTCCTAGAAGCGTGCATCCAAAGAATCTGCCTTGACACTAGATACCTCAATTGATCTGTAGACCGTCTTTTACTCTCGGAGGAAGGGTAGAGAATTATCTAGACACTACCAACTATGTGAGCATGATGTCGACCATTTTCGGCAATCTCCTGGTATGCAATGAACTTTTCAAGCCGCCTGGAGGCAAACTTGCAGAGCCCGACGGAATGGTCGAAGGTACGATATACTTCCCCCTTCTAGCACACCGCATGCTCCTTAACATGCAGGAGACATGTGTCTTTCAACGTGGCTCCTCTGGGTACACAGAGAAGCGGTGTCTCGGTGATGATCAGTGCCGAGTGAGCGACCGGTCTGTTGACCGGTCGATGAGATATGCAAAGTACGCGTTCATGTATCTATGCGCGGACCTAGTTTTCCTGTATGTCCACGATCCTACCAAGCCGAAATGCAATTGCGACGCTGACAGCTCAGCACTGACACTGTTCATTCACGAAGCATCCCCAAGACTGTCGTATCTATCATGACGTAGCTGAGAATGACGATCCATGTTCTTCAAAGGAATGCCCTGTCGCGTAGATTGCCCTGCAGACATCATCTTGACTGAGCATCCGAAAGTCGGAACGAACACAATTCCATTGGCACCTTAGCCGCCGGGGCAGACATCTCAGTGTAGCTCTGCGAACATCAAGCGACGATTGCTGAACATTATCTATCGAAAGCACGAGCCGCGGTGAAAGCTGGGGACTAGAATAGTTGCAACCGCAGCAAGAGTTGAAACGCTGTGCCGGCTTCGGCGCCGCCGCATGCGCCTTACGTGATAAACGGTCAGCTCCAGCAACCCCGCCATTACGATAGAGATCTATTCATGGACGTTATGATTGGATTGTAGAAGGTAAGAAGATTCCAAACAGCACAGCCACAGCGGCGCCGAGTAGACCAAACCCTCGGGCTCATCGCGCCGACAGGAGCATGGGAGGTAGAGATGGTCTCAGACTCTGAAACGTGGGTGGGAGCTGTCTCGGACCAACAACATGCAATACGGCAGTCGCGCAAGGTCGGACATTCAGACGAGGCTGAGGCGGAGTGATGTATGTCTGTGATATAGTCCTTCTCATGCGTGGAGCGAGCAATGAGTAGGGTGGAGTAGACACGGTCCTGCTAGAAACCAATTTCGATCTCCCACTGAAGGAAATGTTGCTCCGAGGCCATGGGGAGCTGAACCTAGGAGCAGGCAAACGTGGGTTGTCCTACGACGGCAACAGATGCGAAGCGCCATCCTGCGAGAACGACATGGCATTGATCGTTCTTCTACAAGATGGGCTCGCAGTGCTGATGGATGGAGGGAAGGATGGATGGTGGGAGCGCGGATCGCAGACTCGGGTTTTAACGACGAAAATTGGGATCGGAGAAACCATGGCCCGTGGAAAGGCTTGGCAGCAACACAAAAGTCTCAGCCGGCGACGATCGGACATTTTCTCCTTCACACACATTCATACTTTAGAACGGATAATCAACTGCCATTACTTCTGCGATAGAATGGTCTGTCATATTGCCGTACTATATTGACGTCATGGCATAAAATAGGCTTTGGTTTCCTCTCCATGAAGCCAAGGTGCACCTGCATTCCATACATCTCGCCTGAAGCCTTCCATCTCGCCTGAAGCCTTCCATCTCGTGTGTGAAGTCTGCGTACGTGCCGTGAAATGTATCTAGGTATTCTGGGCGAGACGTGAGGATGCGTGAGGATGGGAAGTGAGGTTGTCACATCGCCGATGACTGACTCGAGCGTCCATGTGCACAATCAATCGCCGGCCCCTACGAGCAGACGGAAGCCTCCAGCATCAGAGAAGGGAGCAAGCAGACGGCGGCGCTGGGCTGAAGAGAGACAGCGAGGCCCGCCGTGTCTGTGGCTCAAGGCCATTATTTTCCAGGCTTTCGGCGCGGGCGGGCGCTGCGCTCGGCGCTGGGGTGCATCCACGTTCTCGTGCCGCGATCCCTGTGCTCTTAAGTGATTAGATTATCTAGTGACGGACGGTCTTCGACATCAACTCCCCTTTCTTCTTCCTCCCTCCCGCCGTCCCTCCCGCCATCATGCTTTCAGACGCCCGATAAACCGCCCCGTGACCCCCAGGCGACTCCCCGCCCTCTCCGCATTCTTTCGTGTGCCACCCAACGCACGTTCTCCCGCCCGCGCCCGTTGCTTCTACGTCGTGCGAGCTGCTGCATTGCGCACAGATCATGGCTTCCGTCCTGAACAAGCGCCAGCAGGCGCGCAACGAGCGGACGCTGCAAGATCTGATCAAGACGGTGCCGGGCAATTCGGTCTGCGCCGACTGCGGTTCACGCAACCCAGGTAAGCAAACGCGGCGGATACGTACGGCAGACACTGCAGGCGACTGACAATGACGTACAGGATGGGCGAGCTGGAGTGTACGTAGACCCCCTGAGATGGCTGCACCTTCAGACGATTGCGAGCCGGCCGGATGCACCTGTCGACTATGCTGACAAAACAAAAGGTCGGCGTCTTCCTGTGCTTGCGCTGTGCCGCACTCCACCGCAAACTCGGCACCCACATATCCAAAGTCAAGTCGCTGAGCATGGACAAATGGGACAATGCGCAAGTGGATGTGAGCAGCCGCCGTCCCCCTCCCGCTGCAGAAGCGCAAGCTGACCTCTGCAGAATATGAAGCGTGTCGGCAACGTCGAGTCCAACAAGCTATACAACCCGCGCAACGTAAAACCGCAGATCCCCATCGACGTCGACGAGGTGGACAGTGCAATGGAGAAATACGTGCGCCAGAAATACGAGCAGCGTTTGTTCATGGACCAGTCGCGCCCGGGCACGCGATCAAACACCGGCAGCTCGAGTTCTGTGGAGGACAGGCCGCCGCCCCTGCCCCCGAAACCGGGGAAGCGATTTGGATTTGGCCTGCAGAAGACTTCGGCGCTCCCCCGAAGTGTGACGCCGCCCGCGTCGCCTGCCATCATCGGTGCTTTCGGCGGTTATGACCAGTCTCCGCCTATGGTGAGCAAGCCGTCGAGGGTGTTTGGCTCCAACGTAAACACCGCAGGGGACGGTCTGGAATCAAAGCTGGCCACACTCAAAGACATGGGCTTTCCGGACGAGAAACGCAACTCGATGGTGCTAAAGGGTCTCAATGGCAATTTGGACAAGGCGGTCGAGGCTTTGATTAGGTTAGGAGAGCAAGGCCCCGGAAAGTCTGGAGCAAACACGCCGACGCTGCCAGGAAAGCCAGGGTTTGACGGCCTATCTTTTGATCGGCCACACACTATGGCTACAGCACCGAACCCATTTGATGCTCTGGATGCGATACCTCAGCAACAACATCAAGCTCCGACACTGCAAACGCAACATCCTTCATTTGGTGGGTCCATGACCCAACCAACGTCTCCAGCGAACCCCTACAATCCTTTCTTGACTCAAGGGCAAGGAGTGCAATACCAACAGCAAAACTTTCCACAACAGCAGCAAAATTTCGCACAGCAAAGCAACCCATTCGGGGTTGGCCTAGAACAATCGTTTCAGGGATTACAGCTCTCTAACCAGCAGTCTCAACAATCCTTGTTTCCGAACCGCACAGGAGGAGGATACGGCCAGGTCTCCGCCCCATTTGCGCAAACAAACCCTTTCAACCAGTCCTTTACGCCACCGCCTATGCCACAAGTGCCCCAGCAGTACAATGCTTTCTACCAGCCGCAACCTCAATCTCAACTTCAACCTCAGCAGCAGCAGCACCAGTCGCTTTCATCTCCTAGCAGTCCGGGCAATCCGTTCCTCAAATCGACACAAAGTCAGATGTTCACCCCGACGAACCCTACGAATTCGAATTCGAACCCATTCGGGCAGGTTCCGACGCAGCAGCCCCAGCAGCAGATGCAGCAAGGACCGAATTCTGTCTATATGCAGCAGCCTCAGCAACAGCAACAGCAAGGTCCGAATTCTGTTTACATGCAACAGCCTCAGCAACAGCAGCCTCAGCAACAGCAAGGTCCAAATTCTGTCTACATGCAGCAACCTCAGCAACCTCAACAACCTCAGCAACAACCGCAGCAACAGCAAGGTCCAAACCCTTTCTTGATGCAGCAGCAGCAGCAGCAACCGCAACCGCAACAGCAACAGCAACAGCAAAATCAGGCCCAAGCCCCGAACCCCTTCGATATCCAACAACCTACGCCTCAACAATCATACCAACAACCATACCAGCAACAAACACAGCAGGCGGCTTACCAGCAGCCCAACTATCAGCAGAACCAGGGCGGTCAGGGCGGCGCACTTCCTAAGAACTCGATTCTCGCACTCTACAACTACCCCCAGTTAGCACCTCAACGGCCTGAACAAGCACAAACTCCACCCGGACAAGCCCCGGCAGCAGCGCCCGCACCTTCAGGTCCAGCTGCTGGGCAGATGAACCCTTTCGGCCCTACGACAGCCTCTCCAATGCCTCAACAGCAAGTTGCTTCTGCCGTGCCACCTCAAGTTCAGGGTGGTGCGAGGCATGTCAGTCATGAGAGCGTTGATTTTGCTGGGCTCATGGGTGGACGGCATTCACCTGACGCATTCTCTGGCTTGAGCTCCAGTTTCCGACGATAAACCATAAACTTCATACGGCACTGCACAAAACGCCGACTCTCGGCAATTTTTCTTAATTTTTCGCGTATATAAGAGCTAGGACTGCCAGTTTGCTGCCCTTGATGTGGAAGCGTACTGGCAGACTGCTCGGTTCAGGTACATGAGTACATACGCTTGTCTATTGGATTTGAAAAGAAGGAATTGCACGTATTTGCATATAATTCGCATACCCGCATCGGTGTTCGCATTTTGATTAGCGCAGCACGTTAGCACGTTTTGTTTTTACTTTGTTTAGTTTTCATTTTGTAGCCAGCCAGTCTTCTTCCCATTTTTCCGCAGCTTGTTGGATCCGCGACGAGATGAGAAGCGCCCACAAGAAACACGTTGAATGTTTGCCTGTAAGATATCTTTTCGATATTCGTTTCATTTCATTTCTTTTCGTTTCGTTTTTTACGGACTTTGGGATGCTTTTGCTTTGGATAGCCGGTACTTTTGTAATGATCTAGTTTTACTTCCTTCTTGTGGATATGATGGACTTGCAATGGTGTTATCGAGTATGATATGTAGGTGCCAATGTGGAGCACTACTAGTGTGCGTATGCGTACTCGGGCGATATCGAATATGCTGACAGTATGTACCTGTGCCTCAAGGCTGGGCTGAATGGTCGGCATTTTCTTCCTTGGTGCCTTCAGAGTCATCGATCGAACACAGGTTTTCGATAGATAACGTGAGGATCGGTGCTAAAGGGTACAACAAGTGCCACGTCAACTATACTCTATACCCCATCCCATAGTCGCGCACCCAATGTACCTTCGTACATGGCTCACGATACCCACAAGTATCCACACCGTAACTCATATCCAGGGTAGCGCAATGCACCCATCATGCGGCCCCGCACCAATCACGGGCCGCAAGCCAGGCGTTCACGCAAGGCACCGTACTTTGCATGTGCCATCGAGTGCCTTGGAGCATGGTCGACGCCCGCTCGAGGAGGTTGAGACGCCCAAACGGAAAGCTACGTGGCTCGGTCGCAGGGATGCACACTTTCTAGACCTTTGGAGCAGCAAAAAGCGGTCAGAGCGGAAGGCCTGTGTACAGGGAAGATCGGCGTCGGGCGAGCTGTTGGGGTCCCTTCAAGGGACGATTACATACTCCACAAAATCGAGAATCTCCCGTCGCTTGCGTGCGTGCGTGCGTTACATACAACGGGATCGTCGGCCTTTTTGGGGATTTCTCGAGTCTACCTATTATTTGAAGGACCGCACACCCCCGCGTCTAAGTAACGGGCTTGTCAAGTGTCGTATCTAGCGAGTTGGAGCGAAAGACAGATATCGAGAAACGAGTCGAAAACGGTTCCTCGGTGCCCGATTTATCCTTCTTCGACTCCACCTTGACCGGAGACTTGGACAGCGGTGCTACGACTTGTGCTGCGCTGGGCATCCATACCTTGTTGCTGCCGCCCGCATTAGGATAGGAGTCATACACTTCCCTCCCCTCTCCTAGCGACGAACCCTCTTGTGCCTTTCTACCGAAACCAAACCCTCCCAACCCCCTCCACGCAGCCTGCACATCCCGTCACAACGCTCACCGGCCGCATCGCGACCCCAACCGTCCCACGCCTAGCCACCCCAAATAAACAACCAAAACAACATCTCCCTCTCTTCACCTCTCCACTCTCCCAACACACCACACCACACCACACCTCAAAAAAACCCCCCCAAGAAAAACCAACAATGGGCTGGTTCACATCCACGCCCTCCACACCCTCACGACACCGCTCATCCTCCCACCCCCCCTACTCCCGCGCACCCCCATCCTACACCTCCAGCTCCCCGCGCCACCACGCCTCAACATCGCGCTACAAGCGATCCCCGCGCGAAGGCTACATGCAATACCTATACCACAAGTTCCGGTACCTACTGCACAAACTCTGGGCCTACGCGCGTCGCCACCCGTACAAAGTCTTTTTCATGGTCATCATGCCGCTTGTTAGTGGCGGGTTACTGCATAAACTTGCGCGCCAGTTCGGTATTACGTTGCCTGAGGTTGGCGGCGCTGCGGCGGCGGTGGGGAGGGGGTATAGTGCTGCTGGTGGCGGCGGTGGCGGTGGTGGTGGTGGGAGAGGGTATAGTGGTGGGGGGTATGGTGGCGGTGGCGGGTATAGGGGGAGTAGTTATAGAGGGGAGGGCGGGTATTATGGGAGTGAGGGGTATGGGGGGAGTGAGGGGGCTGGGGGGTTGGCGGGATTGACGGGGGGGTTGAGTATTCAGAGTGTGGCGAGTGGGTTGGGGGGGTTGGCGAGTTTGGCGAAGATGGCGCAGAGTTTTATATGAGAGGTGGTGGTGATGATGATATCCAGACGTGTATGAGATGGTGGGGGATGATGGGGTGGAAAAAGCGCGCGTTGTTGCGTTGTTGGATGGACCATTTGTGTCCGAGGGGAGCTTTTACCGTCCTCTTTCCTTCCTTCCTTCTTCCTTTGTTTTGTTTCCCTCTCCCCTTCTTTTCTTTTGGGCTTTGTGCCTACCAAGGTTTCGATCGATATCCGTCCTGTTTCGCCTAGCTATTTGGAGTTTAGGAGCAATGTCATGAGAGATGAGAGATGCGAGATGCCTAGGTTGGTTAGAGATTATCCTCACCATTTATACCTAGGTACTAGTTCTGGTTTCTACAATTACCTATCTTCCTATATACATACATACATGCGTTCTTTCCCGTCTCACTACACGCATGATCGTCACATCGACTTTACGGTATCATATTGCATCACAAGGAGCGAGCAATGTGCCATTCCAGTGAGTTCCTAAGTAAAACCACGAGCACCCGAAATCCTTTCCGCAAATGACGAGGTAGAATTAGGTCTCGTGTGTATATATATATCATTCCCATCTATCCGAACAGATACTAAAACGAAGCCAAAGAGCAGAATCTCGAGAAACATTATAGGTATCGTAAACGTGCCGGCCCGCGCGCCCATGAATACATAAAACACCAATCCTGAACCATACTCCAAGCATCTGATCCACAACCCTCACATTCCAAGAGAGAGAAAGAGAGAAAGAGAGAAACCACACCCGTCGACCCACGACCTACGACCCCACAGCATGCGCAAACACCTTAGCCGCAAGATCACTCAACAACCTCGCCTTATCCGACTGCGGCAACTCCTGAAAAACGCTATACACACTCTTCCCCTTCGCATCCCTAACAGCACCCAGACGATTCCCCGCCACAGCCCCAGCAACCATACCCGGAAAATTCGCCATAATAAAACCCATAGCGCCCCCACTCAAACCGCCAACAAAGCTCCAAAACCTTCCGGTCGGAGTAGCAGACTCTCCCTCCGCCATACCCTCATCCCTCAACATCTCCTCGAAAACATTGCCAAACTGCTCCGACGAGAACCGGTTATGCGTCTCGTCCGTCTCGCCGGCCGGCGCGCTGCCGAACCCGAAGGCCGACCACGGGAACCCGCCACCACCACCGCCAGATGCCCGCGGCACCTCTTCTTCTTCTGACCCGCCAAAGTCCGAGTCCGGCGTGGCCGTGCTGCCGGTGAAGCTGGAGTAGCTGCGCACGCTATCGTATTCGCGCCGCCGCGTGACGTCGCTGAGTGTGTAGTATGCGTCGTTTATCTGCTGGAAGCGCTTGGTTCGCGCCATGCGTTCGGGGGATTCGGCAGGGACGCGGTCAGGGTGGTGTTTTAGAGCTGCTCTGAGCCATGGTTAGATGGGGAGGCGTAAATGTGTGTGGGGTGGTGGAGGGGCATACTTTTTGTAGGCATCGCGGATTTGTTGTTGGGAGGCTTTTGGGTCGACCTCGAGGACCTTGTCTGTGTATCATGGGTGAGTATGCTTCGCGGTAGGGTGGTGCTGGTGGTGAACGTACAGTAGTCTGGAGCTATGTCATGTCAGCCTTGAGCTCTTTGCTGGGAAGTGGTATATTTGGTACTTACTAGACATGGTGGAGGGGTTCGTAAAATGTGAGGTTTTTGGCACGAGGATTTCTTGCTGGTTAGGTATCGGTGGTGGAGGCAAAAGATGTTGTGAGAGCTGGAAGCACAAACGGTGGTCAGTTAAGAGGCGCGCGTCGCAGCGAGGCAGTGACGTCAACGCCGTTTTGGGGTTCGCGTTCCCCCACGATGCCTGTTGGCCTCAAACATTGTGGGTTTCCTCGGCTTAGTCAGTTACCGCAATCATTATCGGGCCAATATCGTTGCATTTGGGACATGTTCACAGATCAAGGGTTGTTTGGAGTAAATAATGCATGTTCGAAGGAAGAAGAAGCGCTAAGCACCAGGAAGATGCACCGTTCTAAGAACCTGTTTCCATCTGATACGCCATGTATCCAGCGCAATGCCGTGTACTAAGAAATCTAGCAAGAAAGGATAAGACACGTAAAGAATAAAACAGCAAGTAGAAAGAAAAGCAAGGCCAACCCATCGAAACTACACAATGACACGGACATGGAGAGCTGAGAGCAAAGAACATGCCCAGCATCTGGCACGAAGACTCCTAGTTCTTTCTCCGACCCTTCTTCTTTCTCCTCTCCCCAGACCCCTCTTTTGCGGAACCCTTCCTGTACCCTTTATCCTCCTCATCCTCACTAATGCTAGCCCTGGAACCCCGCTGCGGAACCACAGGGTCAGAGTAGCTGCCGTGGACATTTTGCGTAGCATTCGCGCGCTGGACCGGAATGGGAACACGGCGTGGCATCGTTGCATGAGGGTCGGGATGACCTGAAGCAACTTGCCGAGAATATTGAGGCTGTGATGCCGTGGAAGACGCGGATGACGCAAGTTGACCTGCTGCCTGGTACTGATAAGGTTCTGCGGTGTGATGCTTGTATTCCATTGTTGGGAAAGGAACAAGTGTAGGTGCCTGCTGAGTGGTAGATGAGAGAGCGCGGTTGTTTGAGAGTTGTTTGGGATCGGCTCTGTCTTTGGCTAACTGGCGCGAGGACGAAGATGCGGGACGGGTGGCGTGTACTGGACTTGGACTATTCACCGGACTCGCTGTTTGATAGGAGGTGGGCGAGCCTGGGAATGTGCCTGGCATCTCTCTTGACGGTAGTGTTTTGCGCGTGGGAGCTTGAGACAGACGTAGCCCTCGCCCTGGCCCTCGTGCTTGCCCCCCTTTGGCCGGTGGTAATTTTTCGCTGCTCATGGACGCTGATCGGGAGCTTCTTGCTGAATCCGTACGACGCGCAGGCACTTCTGGAGGCGTCCGACTTTGGTATGCGCTGATCGGGGCGAACATCGGTTGTCCATCCGGCCCAGGAACAACGAAACCCGGAGGCATCTGTTGGCTCGCCGATTCGGAAATGTTCAAGGGAGCACGAGACCGGTCGCTCGATCTTTTCTCCTTGGACTTGTTGCTGAACAGCGAAGTCCGTCGTTGCTGCTGCTGCTGCTGTTTCTTCCTGCCTGATGTGCCGGTGTTGTTGGGTACAGAGGCGACAGCAGCAATTGCACCACCGTTGGCAGTACCAGATGTGGCAGGCCTGGATCTGGCTTGGGGATGCGCTGCCGGCATCCTCGAACGCCAGATCCTTGCTTGATAGGCCTCCAGCTCTTCCGACGAAAGTTGCACATCAGCATTTCCGATAGCTCTGGCTAGTCGAATCTTGTCCATTACACGTTTAAAGAGAAACTCTTCGTATTCAGTCCCTGACATAGCAACATCGGCTGCTTCGTCGTAGTAGCCTTCGTCCTCCACGTATCCGTAATCATCACCATATGCCATTCCGTCCAAACCACCACCTGATCTCCGCTCCCAAGCTCTTATGTCCATGTCATTGAAGTAAAGTTCGTCTGGATTGAAATTTTGCTTTCCATTAATAGCCCGTTGCGAACCTGAATCTAGTAAAACGCCATTCTTTTCCTCGTCGCTACCCACGTCTTGAAATCTATACACATCCGCCTCCCCCGGATACTTCCCAACACTGTTTGCTCCTCGGTCCCCTGGCGGTCTTCCCCATGGGGGCGTAGTGTAAGGAGCTCGCAGCCGACCACTTAGACTGCCTCCTCGGAAAAAGCTGACTCGATCGGCTTGTCCATGAATGCGGCATGGCCCAGAATGGTGACGCCCGAAGCGCCGATGAGCCAGAGAGCGGTGCTGAAGGGCGAGGCCCAGAAGCCGAGAGGGATGGTGATGACGAGAAGCGTGGTGTAGAGCTGGGAGGTGGTCGCGCGCCAGCTGCCGAGTTCGAGGTCGTTGCCGGCGAGCTTGCCGATGCCGTACATGCCGCCGATGAGTAGGCAGATGACAAAGAGCAGCGTCAGGTTGGTGAGCAGGCTGTAGATGCTGAGCATGGCGAAGACGACGGCATAGTTGCTCGAGAAGTAGCTCAGGTTGTAGTTGACCCGGCCCTGGGCCTCGCCGAAGTTGGCGGGCTTGGAGACGCGCTTGACGTCGAAGAACTCGCCGACGGGGCGCAGGTTGGCGAAGCGCGACGAGACATTCTGCGAGCGCAGGCCGTCGAAGCGGGAGAAGTTCATGCGCGAGGTCAGAGCCTCGATCGGGATGCTGAGTCGAGACATGAAGGTGGCGGGGGAGTTTGGGTTTTGTGGGCTTTGTGATGTCGAGTCGGGCTGGTCGGGCTCGATCAGATTTTGGCGGGCTTCGATGTCTGTGGGAGGCGCCATGGTAGTTAGCTCTTCGTGTTCTGGACTGTCAGACGGGTGGATTCAGGGTGGACCTGGGCTTGCGATGTGTCCTCTCAGAAGAGAGAAGAGAGAAGAGGGAAAGCACGGCACTATTTGAAGAAAGCGGGAGCCTTACGGGTATGCTTGGAGTCGCAAACGTGCGGTGTAGCTGACGCGTCGCTGGAGAGAACGGATACCTGGAGGAGTGTGCGTGGTCGTGCTGAGCAGAGTGAACAGCCACAAATGTCTCGATGGGCGTCCTGGTAGTCGTCGGTGGCCCCTGCCTCTCAGATCGCAATCCCCTTACTAAAATAGAAGGAAGCTAGCGGCAAGCGGCAAGCGCGTCTCACATGCTGGACCCTCCGCATTCCTCACCAGAAGAGGCCACGGAAGCAGAAGAACAGAGCGAGTATTATTATTAAGTAAGTGAGCGACTCGGCGACTCGGCGAGCGAGCAAGAAACGGAATCTGTCCTCTGTACGATAGAACTGGCTGCTAGCGGCCGCCTCGAACTACGGCCTGCTGATTGGTCCACGTTCAAGCACGCACGAAGAAAGCGTGCAGTAGTAGCAGTAGTAACGGCTTCCTATCACCATCCGCAGCCACACCGTCCCGACTAACACCGCATCACTACCACTACAACTCTGCGCCATGAGGTCCCCGGCGCTGCTTGCGCTGCTCGTGTGTCTGCTGGCCGCCTGTGCCGCCGCCTGGTCGAAAGAGGGTACGTAGTACATCCTTCTCCGTTTTCAGCAGCTTCCACGCATAGGCTCGCAATTTCTTTTTCTTTTTTGCACAGACTGACCGGACCATGCAGACCACGAGATTTTCCGCCTGCGAGACGACGTTGTTGCCCACAATGGCCCAAACGTCTCCTTCTACGACCTGCTCGGCGTGAAGCCCTCGGCGTCGCAAGACGTGCTGACCAAGGCCTGGCGCAAGAAGTCCAAGGAACTGCACCCCGACAAGGCACGCAAGTCGTTCGATGCCAAGCGCGTGCTCGAGCACAAGAGGGATGGCAAGACGGCCATCAAGCCGGCCTCCAAGAGGGAAATTGATGCCTATCTCAAAGAGGCCACCATCAACTATCAGCGCTTGTCCGTCATTGCAGAGCTCTTGAAGGGCCCCGACCGCGAGCGCTACGACCACTTCCTCAGGAATGGCTTCCCCAAATGGAGGGGCTCTGGCTACTACTACTCCCGTTTCCGTCCCGGCCTGGGCTCGGTCATGCTGGGACTGCTGGTCGTCATGGGCGGCGGCATGCACTACTTCTACCTCCTCATGACCTACAAGCGCCAGCGCGAGTTTCTTGACCGATACATCCGCCATGCACGCAAGATGGCTTGGGGTGACGACGCTGGCATTCCCGGCATTCCCGGCATTGACACGCCTCCCGCCGTCAACACCCAGCAGTGGAACGAGGGCGAGAGCGACGAGCAGCAGGAGATGGCGTCCATGAACCGCAGGCAGAAGCGCGCAATGGACAAGGGAAACAAGAAGGATAAGAAGCTGCAGGCTGTCAGGAAGGCACGCAGCTCTGGCATCAGCACTCCGGTCGAGGCAGAGATCACCTCTGGTCCCCAAGGTGCAAAGAAGCGCGTTGTGGCGCAGAATGGCAAGCTTTTGATCGTCGATTCGGTTGGCAACGTTTTCCTCGAGCAGGAGACCAAGGACGGTGTAAAGCAGGAGTTATTGCTCGACGTGAGTATGCCCTTGAACATTCTCTACAAGTATGCTGACAAGAACAGCCCAATGAGGAGTTTCCGCCGACTATTTACGACACCATGCTGTTCCGCCTTCCCAAGTTCCTGTTCAACCAGTCTGTTGGTCGCCTTCTTGGGAACAGGGCTGCCGTTGATGAACCCCTTGTCGAGACCTCGGATCTTCCCGAAGACGAAGCTGCACTGCAAGCGGCGACCGCCCCCAACCTTAATGGTGAGGCGAGGAAGCGTAGAGCAAAAGGGAGAGGTGGCAGGTAGCGACGCATATGATTCGAGCTCTATACCACGGGTTTGGGAAAAGTTGGAGTTCTATGCTTGGTAGTTGTATTTGGTTTGGCATTGTAGAATTACACTATAGATGGAGATATAACATTAGTAGAGCCACCTCTCTTCTACCACAACGCCGTGATATGATGAATCAATGCCCGAAATATGCAGTCCACACAATATACATACGTTATCGCTTTAGCCGACTCCCGTCCAGCCGACTCAGCTCTGCCTTTGCCATGTCCGCGTCACCCTCCAACAACGCCCTGACCCTCTCCTCGAACGCCTTGATCATGATCTCCGCAACCTTGGGCGCCGCCCCTGCACTCAGTGTAGCATAAAGCGGATTTGCAAATGCAAACTCCAGCTCCAACTTCACGCTCGTGCTTTCCCTCCCCACCCCCTCAATCGTCCACCGACTCTTCAAATGCGTCATCAACCCATTGCTTGCGCCCTTGGCCCCTTTGTCCGCATCGCGCAACCCGTCAAGGTGATGGGCAATCTCGTTTCGCGGCAGTGTAGTCTCGGTGGCCCCGCCTATGCTTTCCACTATGCGCCCGGGCACGCAGAACACGCGCGAGGTGAAGGACTCGGTGAGGTGGCCGAAGCCGACGAGGAGGCGGGCTTCGGAGGGCCAGCGGCGGTTGTGTATTGGGTCTGGGGAAGACCATTTGGATACGGCCGAGGATTGGCAGTACGGCAGGAACTGTGAGTAGCTTTGCACGTCGGCGACTATGGAGTAGATTGGCTGGGGTGGGTAGGGGAGTGTGCGGGTTGCGGACAGGGTCTGGGGCGCTGTGGAGCCGCCGATGAGGGGATTCAGGGTCGATTGGAAGGGGTTTGGGAGGAAGGTTCGGCGTTGGTCGGTGCGGTGTGACAGATGGGAAGGGCCGCGGAAGAGAGGTCGGAAAAGGGTTTTGGAAGTCGCCATCGTTAGGGTAGAGAGATAGGGTAGGTGTAGCGAGGGTGTAGAGGAGGTGATGGGTGATGGGGTGGATGTCACCTCGGAGACATGATCTGAAACAAGGATCGAGCTATCCAAAAGCTCGCAGTGTGATTACCATTGCGACGGGAGCTAAGCTTGCGGCTCTGACGAGATGGCAGGAACAAGATCTACGCTAGCCAATACGAGACTAGATGACATGCTTATCGATACCGAATTTTTGGGAGAGACCGGACCGGACCCTGACCCCTCCCCCACATATCACATCTTTCCACACCACGTGCAATACTCTTCGACTTCACAAGACAGGCTCAGAATGGAGGCCGCGACAGAATCCCCGTCGGATACCCGCTACCAGACCAATGACGCCATGTCCACCAAACAAACCCCCAAATCGCAACTCTCAAAAGGCATGGAGCACATGCGCTTCGCCGTGACTGTCGACCCAAAAATCGCATCCACCTCTCCCACTCCCACTCCACCCGTCTCTGATCTACCGACCCCGACTTCCTCTACGCCTCTCCCTGAATCCGATGCCTACGGCGTACCCGCCTCCATAGCCCCCGTCCGCAACGCCCCGCACCGATCGCACTCCCCCACGAACAACCAAAAGCGCACCGACCCCTTTGCTTTTGGCTCTCGATACCTGGAAGAAGGCGACGACATCTTCGAGTTCAACGCCTGGGACCACGTCAAAGTTGACGCCACATACCTCTCCTTCTCAGAGGAACAGTACGAGAAGCAGCGCGCAGACCCCGTGTCCGACTTCGACAAAAGCCGCTTCAACGGCAACCCCGAGAAATGGTGGAATCTGTTCTACAAGAACAACAAGACAAATTTCTTCAAAAACCGCAAGTGGCTGGCCCAGGAATTCCCGGTACTGGACGAAGTTGCGAAGGAGGGGGCAGGCGACGCCGTCGTGCTGGAGGTCGGTGCCGGTGCGGGGAATTCGGCATTTCCTATACTGCAGAAGAGCGAGAACAAAGGGTTGAAGATACATGCTTGCGACTTTTCCAAAAAGGCCGTCGAGCTTATACGGAATCATGAATTGTACGATCCGGAACGCATACAGGCCGATGTCTGGGACGTTGCCTCGTCGCCAGACTCGGAGAATGGGGGACTGCCGCCTGGCATCGAGGAGGGCAGTGTAGATGTCGTGCTCATGATCTTTATCTTCTCGGCCCTGAGTCCGAGGCAATGGGACCAGGCGGTCAAGAATATCTGGAGGGTGTTGAAGCCGGGTGGGCAGGTGCTGTTCAGGGATTACGGGAGGGGCGATCTAGCCCAAGTGCGGTTCAAGAAGGGCCGCTACATGGAAGAAAATTTCTACGTCCGCGGGGATGGTACGAGGGTGTATTTCTTCGAGCAAAAGGAATTGGAGCATATTTGGGGTGGTGGGGAGAAGGAGCGTGAAGGCGAATCTTCGCTGGGAGAGGACCGGGACTTGAAGAGCGGTAGTGGTGAGACGAACGACGGCACTGTTGAAGAACAGTTGTCACATCTTGCTGTCGAAGACAAGGAACGGAGTACGCAAGAGGACGGCAAACGAGACGGTTCGGAGACGAATGATACGTCCCCTCGACCGGCTTTCGAAATCGCTCATATTGGTATCGATAGACGGATGCTTGTTAATCGCCAACGTCGTCTTAAGATGTATCGCTGCTGGATGCAGGCTGTGTTTCGGAAACCGGGCTCTGTGAGCGAGGTGCCGACGAGTACGTTGAGAAGGGACAAGAGTGAAGAGGGGGAGAAGGATGCTTGAGAGGAGTGACTGTCTGAAAGAAATGACTTTTCAAGGTGACGAGGTAATTAGTAGAGAAGTTTTGGGAAGAATTGCTTTGCATTAGGTCTGAACGATGTTTACCGTATGCTTACTGTTGGAGGGATCACGAGCTGGAAATAGTAGGTTCAGGTGATCAATTGTAGGATCACTGTCTTGGAGGAAGACGAGCGAAAGAGCTGACTATATACATAAGAGAAGATCCAGATCGTAATAAAGTGTACCCGACTGGTGACTACCGTGCTCTATCCGAGCATGCCCCAGTGGCATGCCGGAGGCTCTCGCCAGGTGCCCTGCTCCTGCGACACTTACTTACCCATATGACAACACTTCCTCCCTACTTGTTGGGGCCGTAAGACGGCAAATGGAATGTACATATAGGGGGATGTAAACTGTGCCTTCTATCTCGTACTCATATGACAACACTTGCTCCCTATCTGTTGGGGCCATAAGACGGCAAATGGAACGTACATACAGGGGGCTGTAAACTGTGCCTTCCATCCCGAACCCCTCCAAGGTTCAAAATTTTCGTCCAGCTGACAACTTCGTCCAATCTTTCTTCTCCCTCAAACCCAGCGCGGAACGCCTTGGGTGGTTTAATCTTCCCTGAGTTTCTTTTATATACATGCCTAGTTGTTCCCATCCGGTGGTAAAAGGTACTACAAAGCCCTCTTGCTTATAACTGTGCACCTACTAACTTCTCGGGTGTGAGGTCATCGAAGTGTTAGCGAAGCTATGCGACGCAGTACACGCACCTTGGTAGTCGAGAAGAGCAATTCATAGACAGTCACCGACGGGGACGCACGATTACATTGAAGGGGATGCTGGCTCGAGTCGTCGGAGCATGGAAGCGTCTACGAGCTCGAGACGGTCCCGAAACAAAGCTTCTTGAGCAAGTCTTGGACGAAGACAATGTCGGCATTATGTATGATGATGATGATGATGATGATGATGATGACTATATCTTAGATATCTTAAGGGATAAGTTCAGGCATCGAAAGTTTACGCGGATGATTCAGTCTGATTCGTTTCAGAATATGTTAAGGGATAGTAGGATTTTAGAGAAACCCACTCACTCCCTCCGGAACTATGTGGAGACTGCAACATGATTGCCATTGATACGACACCTGTTCAGTATAAGTTCGGAGAGATGGCAAACGAAGAAACGGCACAATCTTGCGGACTCTGTAGAATTTTGTCTCGACACCAAAGGGACTCAAACATCGAGAACCACACTCCTCTAACCGAAAATCGATCTTTCGTAAGAATTTGTGCTGCACCGGGTCTGTTAAACTTCAGTCTCATGTCATCTGCCAGGATAACAGCTTACATTTACAATAGGAACCGGTAGTGTGCGTTCGGACATGCAGATTGGATTTCCAGTATTGCCAGACTCAGAGATCCGTTTCAAAGTTCTCCTTGAATGGCTTCGAGCCTGCGACGAAAGACACGGGATGTTTGGTTGCCATCTCAAATCTAGTCCCCAACTACCTACTAGAGTTCTTGATGTAGGAGGCAAACTTCGCCTTCATATTTCCGAGCCAGGGGAACGAGGGGACTATTTTGTACTATCTCACTGCTGGGGTAACATCTCCGAAGAGAAGAAGAGAGAACATTGCTTGTCTCTCGATAATGTTGATGCCAGACGTAACGATCGAGGATTCGACATCGGCGTTTTACCACAGACCTTTCAAGATGGGATAACAGTGGCTCGGAAACTCGGCAAAAGATACCTCTGGATAGACTCCCTATGCATAATCCAGTACGGTGACAACTTCGAAGACTGGAAAAAGGAGGCTAAGGTAATGGGGGCCGTTTTCCGGAATGCCTATTGTACGATTGCTGCAACATCCGCTCGAGACTCTACTAGGGGTTTCCTTGCACGGCCTACAACGCAGCACAAAGAGCCACAATACGTCAAAGCACTCCACTACTCACGTGGTCCAGTGTATATCAGCAGGGTTCTCGATGACTATTATAGTGATGTGGAGACTGGTGTCTTGAATCAGCGGGCTTGGGTGTTACAGGAACGAGCATTATCACGAAGGACCATCCATTTCACACACAATCAGACATATTGGGAATGTGGAGAAGTCGTACGTTGCGAAACGCTCACTCGAATGCGCAAATAAGTCTCTCGTTCTTACCCTTTGGATCTTGATATATTGTACTCCCATGTCTCCTTCATACTACTTATTCAGTATGCTCCCAACACTGCCAAAAGCGACTGACTGTCTTTACCGCAGCTCCAAATCGCTCTTTCTGGGTGATCCAATGTTCCCAGCCTTCCTCGCCCGCCCTCGAGGGCGAGACAAGGTGGAACTCTTCCGACATGTCTTTTCTATGCACACACAACTCGACATCACCGTTCCTACCGACAGACCTATAGCGATTTCAGGCTTGGTGGACCGCATGGCAGAGGCCTTTCGAACGACTGCTACACACGGCATCTTTGACGACTATCTTCACAGAAGTCTTCTCTGGCAGCGAAATGGGGCAACGAGGATGCAACGCATTTCTTACGCTGCTGATCGGAGGGTGCCGTCGGGGTCGTGGATGGCATACACTGGACAGATCGAGTATATGAAGATTGGGTGTAGGCGGGTCGAATGGGACAAGCGCGTCCGATTTACTGACGGCATATTGAGGGCCCGGGTGATGGCGTTTCGGCCTTGCGAGATTGCGTCGACGGATGGTGGAATTTGCGATATACGAGATGGGGGAATAGAAAATAAAGGAGGATGGTTGAAGTTCGATGGGGATGATAGGATCGATGTGCAAATTCTCGAATGTGTTGTTCTTGGAAGGGATATGGATTCTCACATCAAACGGAAATGCCGTGTTTTGGTTGTATCGCCGGTATGCTTGGGAGGATACAAGACTTTTGAAACAGTTGGCGTGGGGTATATTCCGCAATCGTTTATCTCGTTCCAGAATAATGCGGTAGTCGCGGTCATCATATAACCATAAATCATCCCATTACTTTCGCACATTCCTCATCATACGCTTTCAACTGCTCCATCTTCACCTCAACAAACCGCACCAATCCCTCCCGAACCTCTTCACCCAGAGCCTCAACACCACCACCACCACCCTCCTTCAAACACCAGTCAAAAAAAACCTCAACATCGAACGGTTTCCTCCCCGCATAATTAAACCAAAACCGCTTCGTACCCCACGACTCCCGCATAAGACAAGACAGCGCTTTCTCACCCTCCAAACCCCTTCTCCCCACCTCCACCCGTTCCATCGCCCGCAAGAACTGCTCTAACCGCGGTTCATACGCGTCTACGAATTCGGCAATCGTCCGATCCCGTAGGAGGTAGGAGTCTGGTCCTACCAACAGCAACCACCAGGGCGGTTCGGAAGCATATTGGCTAGGCATAGCGTTAGTGAATTCGAGATCGAGAACGGCGGTGATACGCAGGGTGTTTGGATCGACGAGGATGTTTTGGGGACGCAAGTCGTCGCAGAAGAGTTTGAAAGGACCGGTGTTGTTGATACAGTGATGCTTGTCTACTGTCTGCGCAAACAAGTGGCGGGAAATATATCGGTTATGTGCCTCCACTGGACTGCTACAGAGGTTCCGCTGGGTCCAGAGATGCGTCATTTGTTCGGATATGAGAGATTGGAAATAGTCGCTTGCTGAGGTAAATGGTGCCGTGGGGAACTTGTCTACGGGGTAGAATGTTGTCGTTGCTAATTCGTTCATGCTGTAGGTAAGGGGTCTCCTTGTGACAGACCAAGAGCCCGTAGAAGAAGCCTTTGAAATGGCTCCGATGTGGTCGAAGTTGAAATCGTAAAGTTGGAGCATTATATCGGCGATTTGAGAGAACACATTATCCAATATGTCTCCGCTGATCCGAGGATTCAAATAAATTTGCTTTTTATTAGCAGGATCCCCGAGGATATCAGAGAGATGAACCCCCTCCACAAACTCCGAGATCATAAACGGTCCAAATTGCTGTGGACTGTCTTCAGTCAACCCCCAGCTTATCAGCCGCGGGACTGGGATAGTGGTATTCTCTTGCAGGAATTGTATGACCTGGACCTCATTCACGACCTTCTCATCCCGGAACGTCGTGCGGCCCGGGCCTGGGAACCGGATTATGACATCGGGGGTTCCGTCGCTGTACATAATCTGGAGGCAGAAGTTGAAGGATCCTTGGAACCAGTCGAGCACTTCGGCTCCTCGTCCTGGCCGGCGACTGGCGACAAAGGCTGATATCTCTTCCTGTGCACCGAGGACCTGTGTTTTCCATTCGTTCCATTGATCATCTCCAATCTTCTCGGCAAGCTCATCAAATGTGGTCATGTTGGCAGGGTGTGTTGAATTATATCGTGGGTGCTGGGGAGAGTACGCGGGCAGGAGAGGTGTTGGGGAAGTTGAGACGTAAATTGAATGATATGCTGTTAAAAACGACACTTTCTTTTCTTCAGTAGCAAAGTTGTTTACTCGAGACTCTTAGAGCTAGTAACGAAGCTAACAAGCTAGTATTTTGTTGTTGTTGATGATAAAGAAATGCAAAGGTCAGCGAATGGTAGATGCCTTTGTAGAATGCGCTAGCTGTGCCGTTATGCGTTTATCTCCCGTTACACGCGTAACCTCTATCAAGCAGGCTCCTCTAGTTGTGAGCTGTACTATGATTCTCTTGAGTACTTGAAAGCAGTCTTCACTCTACCTTGCGGCAAGGGCTGGGATATGTATTGGAAATCAGTCACGTGACTGAATCTGGCGCCAGGATTGATAGTCTATCGATTTTTTTTGAAAAACAAAGTTGTTTTAGTCTCTAGAAATTGATCTCCTTTAGGCAGCGTCCGCGTCATCGAAGGATGTTCTCGATTATTTACCCTACGTCTGTTACATAGCTTCCTCGCCTAGAGGGCAGACTAGAAAGAGGAGTAACCCCTCTATATTAACATACTAAGTACTAACTAAAAGAATCTTCCTAAATAAACTACTAAGACTCTACTACGAGGGAAAATATCTCCTAGAGCATCTAAAGTCCTCGTCTAGTCCTACATCCTACCTACCTAATACCTAGATATCTATATTCTATATTCGACATTCTATATCTATACTAACCGCTATACTAACTAACTACACAAACAACCTATACAAGAACTTATCACGTCACATTCCATTCTATCACGAACTCAATCTCGCGGAACCCGAAATACCCCGACAAATAAACAACGTAGTAAGGACCCGGGTCTACTAGATATAGAGTAGTTATTGAACCAGAACAGCTGATAAGCAATCTGTTATAATCATAAAGCCCTGCTAGATACCTAGCTACCCCCGCCCTCTAACACACATACATAGACAGACACACATAAGCAAAGCAACCCTATCTCTCCATCCCCCAAAACATCAAATACATACAATACACAACAAACCAACAAACACACAAAAACATCAATGCTATTCAACGCCACGCCAGTCATATACTCTACAAATACCTCCTCCCAGTATCCAGGATCCAATCCAAGACCCCAGATCTCGCCGCCGAAGTAACTGCAGTACTCCAACAGGGGGAAAAAGCCGCCTATCCCCTACCCATCCCACCACCCAGTAAAAATACTACTATACATACTAATACCAAACCAGATCCAAGCCCTTACGAATCAATAATTCACCCCATCAAAATACGGCTTGAATCTCGGTTCATCCTGCAATCCACAAAGCGCCACACAATCATAACAACTCATGACAAGTTTCGGAAACTTGACCGTCCAATACTTCAAATACCCATGCGGAAGCGGCCCCACCCTGGCCTTGACAAACTCATCCATATCCTCGTAGTGATTCTTCTTATTGCGGAGCGCACGGAGCAGGTCCAAGATGCGGTCAGCTGTGTACTTGCGCTGCTTGCCTAGCGAGTCGACGAAAGCCTTGTCGAGCTTGGCGAGGAAATTGCGCTTCTTGCCGAGGATCTGGGTGCTGTAGGACTCGAGCGTCTCGAGACACTCGGACGGGGGGTCGCGCGGTTCGCGCTCCCAATAGTCGGAGCAGTCGCAGAGGAAGGTGAGGCGTTTTTCCGCGTTCCAAAAGAATGGGTGGTTCATTACTTGGGTGGCTGTTGGGCGGTCTTCGGGGCGGTTAGAGAGCATCCAGGAGATGAGGTGGATGGGCTCTTCCGAGTCATCGCCCATGAGCTTCTCGAAACTAGCCTTGATGTCCTTTTTGCGCGTTAATAGAGTATAAGATGGCCTTGGGTCGGGTAACCTACCTTGTTCTTTTTGATGTTATATTCGCGCATCTGCGCCCAGCCCTCGTCGTCGTCAAAAGGATGAGAGCCGTTGGTGAGAACGTAGAAGAAGACGCAGCCTAATGAGAAGATATCAACTGCACGCTTGACTCCCTGTGAGACAGGATCGGTAGAGGTAGATGAATCGCGTGAGTAGCCTGTAGAGCTTCCCATGCCAATGTCCCTTGGCTGCAAGATGAGCTCGGGAGCCTTCCAACCAACGGTACCGGCGTTTGCGGTGGCGCCAATGAGCGTACTCATGTTGTCTGGCAGCGTCTTGCAGAGACCAAAGTCGGAAATAACTAGGCGGGGACCATTGGTCTGGTTTCGCTTGGGATATGCGATAAGGATGTTTTGAGGCTTGATGTCGCGGTGGATGATCCTCAGGCTATGAAGATGATTGACACCCTCAGCCAGCTGATGCAAGGCACGGGCTACATTACTATTGATGTCCGTGATGAGCCGTTGCTGGTTCTCGGTCATATCGTCGCAGGCTCGACCGTCCCGATAGAGATCGAAGAGACTGGCTTGGCAGAGTTCGACAGCGATGTAGAGAAAGTTCTCATCCTTTTCATCGTCGAAATAACGGATGACGTTGCTGTGCTGGTCGCTCTCACGTAACAGCTTGACCTCTTGCTCTGCCAGGCCAAAGTACTGCGGGAGCATTCGCTTGACGGCCACCTCACGATCGTTCCATTTGCCTTCAAAGACAAATGTACCACCGCTGCCATTGCCGAGTACGCGGTCGAAATCGATGGTGAGCTTGCCAATCTTCTTAGTGTTGGAGATGTCTTGTATGTCGTCGCTAGCGTTGGTCAACTCGTCAGGATGCAGAGTGGCCGCAGGTACAAGCTGCTTAGCGGCATCTACAATCTGGTCCATCTCATCACCCTCCTTGAATTTCTTCTTGCCCTTTGCCCCTCCCCGCTTCCCTCTGTGAGTCTTTCTTTTCTTGGTTGGTGTGGCTGGCCCAGTGGCGAGATCTTGAGGCGCTGTTTCGGATGATTGGCTGCCGGGCGGCGAGATATCATCAATACTAGTTAATGTTTCGGTGCTCGCAGTAAGATCGACGGAAGATGGCTCATCGGAAGTGGTTGTTCGTGAAAGGGGTGAAACATCCTCGCAGTCATCGTCATCTGACAGAGGTAGAGGAGCAAAAGTGACTTCTTTCTTCTTCCTTTCCTTCGCTTCCAGGGTAAAGGCAGAATCAGTTGATGGCAGTGCCTCTTCGACGGGGATGTCTTTGTGCTCCACTTCCGTCACTGGTGGCTCGGCAGCTTTCTCATTAGTCACTGGAGGCTCTAGAGTCTCGTCTTTGCGTTCTATCACAGCAGGCCGAGGTGCTTCTATCTTCTGGGTTTGAATGATCTTCGATTTCGCCTTTTCCAGGATCAGAGAGGGTGAAAATCCCTTACTGCCCTGGTATGCGGCGCCCACGCTGACAAGACAAAGGGCGATTGCGGTGATGAGCCACGCCAAGTATGGAACGGCGGGTGATTCGATAATCGGGGGTGGGGCATCGATGGAAGAGACTTGGGCAGGGAATTTGGAAGCAGTGTGTGGGGGGATGGCCTGTGCATAGTTCACTTTGTTGCTGGCTGTGGGTGCAGCAATTTGACGGTACGTGGTGTGAGGGTCTGCCATGTGGTCGAGAAGATGCACTCCGACTAAACGTCGATGGTCTGGCAGCGTGTGCTGACGTTCCCAATCCAGAGGATCGATCTGCCTGTAGCACGAGGCTTGGGGAGCACTGTCGGTGACGGCTGGGTAGTTGGACTCGGACAGCGCGAACCAGCTCCCGGTATCGGTCGTGTTCAGCCAGACATTCTTTACCTTGTCTTCGACTATGGCCGGACCGGGCGGCTGTGGGAGGATCATGAGAGCCGGCATGGGATTGTCATCATCGCGTGTTCTGACGACGTCGAAGACGCGACAGACTGGGTACGGGAGTTTTCGTTCAAAGACCGGTCGCTGATACCACTTGGAGCGCTTGTAGTCGTAGGCCATGATGTCGCCGTTGAACCTGGTGTAGATGTACTGCTGATCCTTGGGCGTCTTGTACTGCGACTGGAGATCGCGGTCCCGGTTGTTGGGCGTCCATTCTCTGTATTTGATGGTGCTCATGAGCTGGCCGGTGTTCCTGTTGTGGATGCTGATGCTGTACTCGTTCAGGCCCAGGTTGAAAATGCCCTTGCATTCTCGCTCTCTGGCATAGAAGGGGTCGGCAGAATGGGTGGTGCACCTGTCGGACGTGCTTGGGCTGCTTCCGCCGCTTGGACTGAACATCTTGGTAACGTTGCCGGTACGTGCGTCCACGGTGAGCATGATGCTCTCCTTCTTGGCCGTGTAGACGACGGCGGGGTCGTCGCTCGAGTAGGGGCTCAGCTCGGTAAGCTGCTTGACCGTCGTGCCGAGACTTTTAAGCTGGGGCACGTAGCCGGGCACGAGTATGTACAGCGCGCCGTCCTCGGTTGGCTCCACGATCCACCGGGCCGACAGGTCGTCGAACTCGTTGTCGTCGTTGTTCTCCGTCTCCAACATGGGTTTCTGGAGATCGAGCTCCCATATCTCTTCGCCGTTGTACCGGTCTCGTGCGTGTATGTGGCCGTCGACGGTCGCCAGGAGAACAAAATCCTCAACGTCCAAGTCCTGAATGGAACGCGCGCTCGGCCGGATTGAGCCGTCGGGGGAGGCAGCGTCATTAGGAAGGGCTCTGACAGCGGAGATGGCTGGAGCAGATGAGGCTTTGATAGCTACGGCGCGCTCGTTCTGGGCGTCGATGGTGTGGAACGGTAGCTCGGCGGCGTGGGCCAGCCGTCCGTCACCGGGCTTGCGGTGTTTCTGTGGTGTGATGGTGTGGACGCGGGCCTCCTCGCGGGGGGAGCGGCCGTGCGAAGGGGCATTCTTCTCGTGCGGATGCTGCTGCTGAGCTGCCACAGAGAGCCACGGGAGGGCCAAAAGGGTGACGATGAATAGGGTCCGCGTGCCCACGGCCGGGCCAGCTCCGGGCGGCCGGCGTCGAGGCATGGCGGGCGGTCGGCTGTTGTCTACGAGTCGGTGAGGTCGGGGACAGCCTGGGAAAGGCTCGATGGCGGGAGATGGGGCATGAGAGGGCGGCGATGCTGGTGGTGGAGGGGACGGTGGCTATGGAAGAGCGGGAGAGTCGGATCCAGGGCCAAAGCAAGGGCTGACCCGAATATTGTATTAATTGCGAAGACGGCGCGGGGGAGAGCTGAGAACGTGCGCAGCGCCTCCCAGACACCAAGGAGGCCCCGACAGCGACAGTAGACAGGGTTTGGGATTGGGTGTCAGCGGCTGCGCTATGGGCTCGCTCCCGGCCGCCTGTTTCTCTTTGGCGATCCACAGGGCTGATCGGCCTCTATTATTCACTAGGTACCTACTCTGGAGGGAAGAGCAGCAGGAGTGTAACTAGTCGTAGTAGTAGAGTACGGTACGGGTTACGGGTCCAGCGGTCACTATTGTACCCCCCTTCCGGCAGCCCCCCTCGAGCCCCCTCGAGCCCCCTCCCTCGAAGCACCAGCAAGCGACGAACACCAACGCCGCTGACAAAGGACTAGAGCGGCGCGACGGTGGTGACGGCAGCTATCCCGCTCCGCTGTACCTTGTCTGTGTCGGGCCTTACATGAGATGGTGAGATCAAGGCGCAGACGGGTGGTAGCTGCAGACGTTCGTCGTCGATGCATCATCACTACTACTGCCCAAACACTGCCGCTCCAACGTCGAGCAAATAATGATTTCTCAAACATTATTACCTGGGTAAAGTAGGTATTGCTCACAACTTGCCTTGTGAGAGATGAAACACCAACGGGTAAAGTTCCAGGCCGGCACGCGCTGAAACCAATCGCTGTCTGGCCCTGCCTGTAGTAATGTGCCGCATCGCCGCTGACATGCACGCTGACGCTCACAAAAAAAAAACTGCCTCACGTCACAGAGAGCGCCCGCATTCGTCTCTCACTGCATTGGATATTATTTCGTGTATGCTTGTACTATACACGCTATCTAGAGTCCGACACTGTGCGCCGTCCTCGTGCAGCCTTTCCTGCCGTCACTCCCTACATCCGCTCCCGCCTCCTAGGAGCGCTGCGTATGATGTTATCTACTCGGAGCAGCAGCTGTGGGGAATTAGTGTGGGTTTCGGGTCGCAGTGGCGAATGGTCTTCACTTACCTCGGCGGCCTCAGAGGCCGAAGAAACAACCGCGCGCTTCAGCTTGTAGCTCTCAATGACACCAAGCTCCCGCATATCCGCGATGCCTCCACCCGGCGTCAGGAGGTCCAAACCTGAGCTGGTCAGGCCAGAATAGACGGCTTTTCGCAGCCGCGTGACGAGGTCGCTGGAATCTAGACCAGCGTTGTCTGCGAGGATAGTAGGTAGTTGTTGGAGGGCCTTGGAGAAAGACTCCACGGCGATGGCCTTCTTGCCAGCAACGTTCTGTGCAGCCTCTGCCACGGCCTTGGCCATGACCATCTCGGCACATCCACCACCCAGTGTCATTCTCGGCTCCTTGATCGTCTGCGACAGAACAGCGAGAGCATCGTGGAGGGAACGCTCGGCCTCGTCGAGGAGCTGCTCGGTTGCTCCACGGAGGACGACAGTGCAGGCCCGGCCTGCTGCAACACCAGAGAACCTGATCAACGTATCCTCTCCGATGATGACCTCCTCAATCAGATCGCAGTGGCCGAGCTTGACGTTCTCTGGGTGGTCGAAAGTCGATGTGATCTCGCCTCCGGTGACCAAGGCCAACCGCTCTACACCGTCAAAGTCGGCATGCTCGATTGAGCAGATGCCAGCGTCGGCAAAGAGCTGCTCGGGCCAGTTGTAAATCAGCTGTCGGTTGACGAAGCAGTTGATGCCGTGCGCCTTGATGCGGTCGACCTTGGCCTTCATCTTTTCCCGCTCCGCCTTCTCGAGCTCTGCCAGCTTGCCTGTCGAGTCGACCTTCACCCTCGCACCGAAGATCTTGATCTTGTCCGTGTCCATGGCCGTGTTTGCAACGAGGATCTTTGCGTTTTCTATCCGCTTCGGCTGGTTAACGCCGAACTTCTTGTCCAGGATGAAGCCGTCGTCGAGGTACGAATCCTTGAGCTTGCCTCCTGCCTTCTTGATGATCTGGATGTGTGTGAGGTCGGTCGAGCCCTTCATTCTCAGGACGGCGTCTACCGCGAGCTTCGCAAACTGTGACCGGTCCTGGCTGAGCACTTTGGAGCTCAGTGTTGTCCGCGCAATAGCCTCCAGACCCTGTCTGAACAGCTTCTCGTCGCCGCTGTCGTCCACGGTGGTCTTCTCCAGAGCCTTGAGCGCGGCATGGCTCGCTATCCTGTAGCCCTCGATGATAGTCTGGGGGTGTATCTTCTGGTCCACAAGCTTCTCGGCCTCGCGGAGCAGCTCCGCAGCGAGAACGGTGACTGACGTGGTGCCGTCTCCGACTTCGTCATCCTGCACCTTTGATATGTTGACTAGCACTTTAGCGGCGGCGTTGTCGAGGGCGATAGCTTTCAGAATGGTAGCTCCGTCGTTCGTGACCATGATCTCGCCAGTCGAACTTGAATATTGGTCAGCGGGGTCGATGTAAACATTGCGCGGGACCTACGCCGACTGTAATATCTTGTCCATTCCCTTGGGCCCCAGAGTACTCTTGACGAGGTCACCGACGGCGATGGCGCCCACGAAGGCGGAGAGACGCGCATTCTCGCCCTTCTCCTCCGTAACGTCCTCCGCAAAGATCTGGGTGGGGTTCTGATACGACTGCAGCGACGTCAGCGGGGTCTACCATGGCAATACCGGCGAGTCCAGGCCTACCATTTTGCAACCGAAAGCTCTACAGGCAGAAAAAGGGTATCAGGAAAATGCTGGGGGAAGGTGGAGTGAAGCTTGCGCGGGTCTATTTTTTTGAAGTTCAAAGTTGCCTACCTATGCACGGGCCACACCCACATCACGTTCTTCGAGTGACGAGCGCTGCCTCGCCGACGGTCCTGTTTCAGTAATACATGCAGTTTTGATAACACGCGAAGCCTTCCCGCTCACCAGAAATCGCCGCCCGGCTTCGTCGACCCGGACTTTTATATCTCACCACCATAGTATCTGCCCAGTGCCCGCCATGACAAAGCGCCAGGCTCTCGAGCCGCTGGAACATGTCAGGGACGCGACTTCGCCAGCTCCAAAACGCGCCCGCGTCGAAGATGAGGCCATGCCAGACTCTACGCCTGCAGTGCCCGCCCCTACAAATGGACACGTGACGTCGTCGCGATTGCAGGGCCCCGCGGGAACAGGCAATTCGGGCGCGGACGTTCAAGACGATGGAGACGATGGAGACGTCGATGATGAGCAAGAGTCGGCAGTCGCAGCGCCCCGGCGACAGAAAGCGCCCGAGGAAGGATACACAGACCTCTACCTCGATACGATAGACCGGAAAGTGCTGGACTTCGACTTCGAGAAGCTCTGCTCCATCACCCTCTCCAACATCAACGTGTACGCCTGTCTCGTCTGCGGAAAGTACTTCCAGGGCCGCGGTCCGAAGTCACAAGCCTACTTCCACGCCCTCGACGAGAACCACCACGTATATGTCAACATGGAGACGAAGAAGGTCTACGTCCTTCCCGAGGGCTACGAGGTCATGTCGAAGTCACTGGACGACATCCGCTTCGTGGTCGATCCACGTCTAAGCAAGACGGAGGTGGCACGGCTAGACAAGGAACCAAAGGTGTCATGGGACCTGACAAATAAGGAGTACACCCCTGGCTTCGTGGGCATGAACAACATCAAGGCCAACGACTACTTCAATGTGGTGATCCAGGCGCTGTCGCATGTCGTTCCATTGCGCAACTACTTCATGCTGGAGGATCTGTCGAAGCGGCCGCAGCTTGCTCAGCGATTTAGCACCCTAGTCCGCAAGATCTGGAACCCGAGGGCGTTCAAGAGCCATGTTTCACCGCACGAGCTTCTGCAAGAAATTGCTCTCCGATCGAACAAGCGCTTCACCTTGACCATCCAATCCGACCCCGTAGACTTTCTCTCATGGTTTCTCAACAATCTACACCTGGCTGTAGGAGGTTCAAAGACGAAGCCCGGCTCCAGCATAATCCAAAAGGTGTTCCAAGGTACACTGAAGATCGAGTCACAGGAGATCACCGCTCGCGCAAATGCCGGCGATCGTCTGCGCTTCGAAGACGCGGCGGTAAAGACGGAGATTAGTAACTTCCTAGTCCTCACCCTCGACCTACCCCCCGCGCCACTTTTCCAAGACGCTCTAGAGAAGAACATCATCCCACAGGTCCCGCTCGTCAACATCCTGAACAAATATGACGGTATCCGGCCCCAAGAGAAGATGAAGAACCGCGTCCGATATCGCCTCATGCACCCGCTACCTCCCTGTCTCTTGTTCAACATCAAACGCTTCAGCAAGAACAAGTTCGTCTCGGAGCGCAACCCCACCATTGTCACTTTCCCTACCACATCTCTCGACATGTCTCCGTACGTTGAGCCGAACCCGAACGAATACCCGCCCGGCGAGCCCATCTGGTACGACTTGGTAGCCAACATCACACACGAGGCCGTCAAGAAGAAAGACGACAGTGTAGAGGGCGAGCAGGAGATGAAGGTTTGGAAGGTGCAACTTAAAGATCGTAGCAGGGATGAGTGGTACGGTATGCAGGATCTTTTCGTCGATAAGGAAAAGAGCGAGACGCTGTTTATTAAGGAGAGCTATCTGCAGGTGTGGGAGAAGAGGAGGGGTCAGTCAGGGTTAGCTAGGAATGCTAATGGGAAAGGGAAGACGAAAGCTTAGTTTTATACTGGGAGATGCTGCGATTGTAGAGGGGGAGTGTGGTGAAGTTCGCTTTTGGGGCGGTGGAGTTGTAGTAATCCCTATATGTAGCATCCTGCATTCTGGGCTTTTTGTAATATATTCTGCCCCTCCCCTAAATCTCTCTCTCTCTCTCTCTCTCTCTCTCTCTCTCTCTCTCTCTCTCTCTCATCTGATTTACGTCTACGATGAAACGCAGCTTACAATTGCCCTTGTACGTCAACGCATAGGTTTCCTAATTTCCTAGTTATGTTCATTCTAGGAACGCGTCACTTATCTAAGAAGTCGAAGTAAAGACATGCTACCTTCTTCTAGAATCTGGGTTTAGATAGTATGTTGTATGGTATTTAAGTCTTATGTTTAAATAGGGAGAAGGAGAATGGGTTTGCTAGTGGATTTCGTATTACGAGGTATCTAGGAGATGTTAGAGGGTGGGGGGGATCAATTAAGGGAGGGGGGGAGAGGTTATAGTACGTGTACGTGCTCGAGAACTTGTCTTTTGTAGATGGCGTAGCGGGTCTGGATATAGTAGTCTTGTGTACGGAGGTATTTAAGAAGAAACTCTACTGTAGTATACAGATCTGCAGAGTAGAGTAGCTAAGTTTAGGCGAGGCAAAGTTTTTTCTCTTATTACTATAACCACTACTTACTACTACAGTTTCCTTACTTACGTTCTTAGACGCAATAGGGGGCTGCCCCGTGCCCATGTCTCGGAGCGAATTTTAGGACATTTGATGACTGTTGGCGTAGTCGGGGATTGATAGGATTAGCGAGTTTTCCATTCAGGGTATCTTTATTTACGGTGATGGTGGGGTTTTTATATGGTGTGGCTTGGTTTGGTTAGGCGCTTCTGATATAAGTAGGGTTTCTGTGAAGTGAATCGGGGTGGGCTTATTATCCTGTAATCATGGCTTTTAAAAGTATAAATGGTATAGTAGTCTTATTTCCTTCGCTTATTCAAACTTCGTCTTCTGTACATATTATCTATGCTAGATGTGCTGAACCTGATCGCACATTGCGTCTCGGAGTCTAGACAACAGGAATACGTCGTAGCGATGGCAGAAAGGTTGTAGAAGTTGTCAGCGGAGCTGTTGGTAGGTTTGATCATGGGATCTCGGCCTGTTCTGTTTATCACAAGGTAAAAATGTCCGATCGTTCGGATGGGAGGGTGGGTATTAGCGGTTGCGTGACACGGTGTATCTTGGCTTCTCATAGCAGTTACTGCATCTAGCTGAGTAAGTTCGCGCGATGTGTGATTGGTAAGGTCCCTTTGCAGCAGGCTTTGTAACGTTGGGAGGATATCTCGTAGTAGGAAAGTCACTGGGTTTGAATCAAGTAACAGTTGTATTGTTACTAACGATGTTGAATCGTCTTTGTGCAAAACCTATCATTACTTTCATTCTCAATGCTCTGTAGAGTCGCTAGTATTTATTAAGGACCTTGAGTGATGGAGACTTCGTCTGGCTTATCTGCCCATTTTGGCTGCAGTTTGTCGGAATGATCTAGATTGTCTTGGGTGGTTAGGGTTACCGGAGGCAATCGCATCGTCAGCTAGTGATCTGACAGATTGGGCTTGTGAGGCAATAGTGTCAGTAGATTGAACAAGTATGCGGATGGCGTCCTGGAGGGAGACTGGAGGGCTGCATGGTGAGCGGAGGGGTTCCTGTCCGCGATCCCGAGGTGCGTCGTCGGCGATGTTTAAATTGTGGACTAAACCCACCATAGCCTCGATGTCTCTTTCCATCGTAGCTCTGAAGTAGCTGAAGGAGTCTGCTTGTGGTTTCTAGCTACGAGGACCGAACCTCTACATATGGTGCACGAAGTCGCGCTTGTCCTATCTGGGAAATATGTGTGAAGGCCAGTAGGAGCAACTGTTCAAATGCCTACCTGTATACCCACCAATAAGAGACATACCCAGGGTGTTTTTGCTTCCCCTCATCACGCGACTTGAAAGTCCGTCTATTCAATCATATCCTTGGCCTCTTTAGCCTATTAGTTCAAGCTTACACAACCTTTCTGCGAGTGGTTTCACCAAAACCAGCTTGTAGCAAACCTGTTTGTCATTTGGACCAATTATTCGTTGACACATCTCTCTTCTCCATCTTCCACTCATCTTCTAGCTTTCGTTCTATCCAGTAGGCAGTGACATGGTGTATTGCCATATTTGCATTTGCCTAGACAACCATCTACTACATTCAACTGCAGATACAGCCTTTTGGCCGTTCGACATGACACTAGCAAATTCCAAGCAGTGCGCAAACTGTGGAGCGGACGCGACGACGAGCTGTGCTAGATGCATTGATGCACCGGAGTACCAGCCTGGAGATTCTGTCGGTAGTGTCTACTGTAACCGCGACTGCCAAAAGGCACATTGGTCAGACCACAAAGCCCATTGTCGCGCCCTAGGACAACGAAAGAAGCTACTTAGGACAGCCAATATACTCAAGGCTACCCTATTGGCATATAGAGAGGTTCTGTACGATATCGACCTGACAAAGATAGAGCTCCAAGATGGGGTCCTCTGTCTTTATCAAAACCAACGAACCATCACTGCTCGATCTAAGCGTGGTCCTTTTCCGGCTCATCTCACCGCCAATTTCGATCATAAGGAGGCAGCTCTGGCGATTAATCAGTGCACAACGGCCATGGCACTTGTCGGTCGTCTGTCTAGGAAGCTTCTCAAAGGTAAGACAGACCCCCGAGACCATGCTTTTGGTAAGCTATTATTTACACCTAGTAGGGGTAGCGTCAACCATCGAAGTACTGGACCTCCATATCGGAAAACCACGGACTCCAGCAAAGCTCGTTCCCGGCCCAGACTCTACCGATTTGCCGCATACAGTTCTGAAAGTAGGACGACTGTCTTCCAACGAGACATGGATTATCGACACAGCGGGCTGCCAATACGGATTCCGAGAGGTTCTTGTCCCCTTTGAAAAGTACCTGGCGGACAAATCATGCCGGTTTGTGAACAACCCCTCTACTTGCGATTGGACCGAAACGAAGGACTTGGACTACTTCTCGACTATCCCGTCTCTCAACAAGACCCGCGCACAGCGAGAGGATAAGAAGCTGGAGCGAAAGGCCCGCTTGCACTTTGCTGAGTTCGTCAGCACGCATGTTGGTGGGGATATGCTTGATGGTTCTGCGGCCGAGTTCAAGGATAGATTGGATAGCTATGTGGATAAGTTGAAGTCTCATATGCTGAAACTTTAGTTTGCTTGGCTGATCCATTACAAAAGTAACTTACTTGATCAGGTTATGGAACGATGGAAGAGCCCGTTTTCACCGCATTCGTGGGTCCTTTATTGTAGTGTGAGATACCGCTAGCGTTGGACCCGCAAACTGTCTCAGTGCTTCTACTTCGTTGCTGGCGGTTTTAATACTTATACCTCTGCTTTTTAACTAAACCTTCGTTTCTACTCGGCTTCAAGACTCTTTCCACGTGTACTTCAAGGTTACGTGAATTCACCGCAACTATCCTCGTTTCCTCCCCCATCTCGAACGTCTGTGATTCCCAACTACCGCATAGGCTCCAATTTGCGCCATTCTCATAGCGTCACATATAGTGTCAAATATCTAGCGCGTATTAGAGTTGAACAAAACAAAGCACTCATCATCCATCAACAAACCCCTCCCCCCATCGCGCTAAGAAACTACCGAGGTTACCAATAATGACCTCACCTCACTTCACCTCACAGCCCCCGGAGCCGAAACCCTACAATATTTATTCACACTCCATGCAATAGATTTGTGGTTGAAAAAGTTGAATCTTGTCCTGAATCTTTTCTTGGTGTGTATATGAGGTAGCTGTCTTATCTTTATCCTTGTATTTGTCTTTCTTTCTCCGGATCCCCCGAAATGGCCAAACCAAAGATCACGCTGTATCTCGATATCGTCAGCCCGTTCGCTTATATTGCGTTCCATGTCTTGCAGGTATGTGTATCTGTGTACCTTTTGCCTTGTTCTTGCTTTCTTTTCGGGTTGAACTCCTTCCGCAGTCTTTAGCATTTGGAAAGCGCTGCATAGAGGGGGCCTAGGGAGTCCTAACATATACAACTTCTGTTTTGTTTTCTTTTGTTATTCATTACCCAGAAGATGACACAGGGAAAATCTATTGCTAGAAACTACAACACGGTATGATAAGACACACATCACTAACCCAACAATCCCACAATTCAGAACGCTCCCGCATTCCAGACCTGCGATATCACATACGTGCCCATCTTCCTAGGCGGCTTAATGAAAGCATGCGGGAACACGCCACCGATTCATATCAAGAGTACGCCCCCCGCCCTTTCTCCCTTTCCCTTTCCTTTATCTATCCATATCTCCCTCCCACCATCACCCCACTGACCCCCCACTAACCTCCCCCTAGACAAAGACAAATGGATCACCACCGAGCGCCTCCGGTGGGCAACCTACTTCCAAGTACCCATCTCAACGACCTCACCCCCCAACTTCCCCATCAACACCCTCCCCATCCAACGCGTCCTCGCCGCCCTCTCACTCTCGCACCCCCAGTCCCTCCCCGCAGCCTTCTCGCTCTTCTGGCAGAACTTCTGGGTCCATTACAACGAGCCCACGGCGCCTGAGAACCTTGTCGCGCTCGTGGGCACGCTGGTGGGGAGTCGGGAGGCGGCGGAGAAGGTGCTGGGGGAGAGTAAGGGGGAGGAGGTTAAGGGGGTTTTGATGGGGAATACGGAGAGGGCGTTTGGGGAGGGGGCTTTTGGGTTGCCTTGGTTTGTTGGTGAGTGCCTTTTTTTTTCTTTCTAACTTCTTTTTGGGTTGGGTTGGGGCGTGTTGGGACGTTGCTGATTATGTCGGTGTATAGCTACGAATGCGGAGGGTGAGACGGAGGGATTCTGGGGCGTCGATCATATGGGGCAGTTGTGTGATTTTTTGGGCTTGGATAGGCCGCAGGGGAAAGGGTGGAGGGCTTTGCTTTGAGTAGATTTTCCCCCTTCATTTCTCGTGAGTATGGTGGGGAAAAGAGTTGGATCAATGCTAACGTTGGTACTTGTATGAGTAAGTTTAAAGAATGTCATGGTTGTTCTGTATCGCGGACACACAGGGTTATCTAGCATCCATCCTAAACTCTGCGAGATATCACAGAAGACGGGTTAACCCCGTGGGTCTAACTCTTCCTTCTTTACCAGGCTTTTGTAGACGACGGCACAGAAGAAAAAAAATGTAATGGAGCAGTGAACCCCCCAAAAAGGATTCAACATCATCATACCGCCACCCCATCAAAGCCTGCATGTCTCACTTCTTTCATAATCCCTTGCCATAATAAGACCCAGTATTCGGACCACTAGACGTAGGCGCCTCACTCCCACCATAGCCCCCAGTCGCTGGCGGCGAGGGGACGCTGTAATTGGGATTACCGGGGTGGCTAGAATTATCGTTGGTAGTGGTGTGTGTCGTGGTCGGGCTCATTTCGTAGTCGTTCGTGGCCGTATTATTCTGGGGGAGCGAGTGATGAGTTGCGGTAGTACCGGTAGTGGAAGAAGTATGATGGGTGTTGTGTCTGCCGCTGCGGATGGGGATGCCATGGGGCGTTGTACCGGCGATATGGTGGTGGAAGTAGTACACAAAGATGAGCGTCGTGAAGAGGAAAAGTAAACTGTTAGGTTTCACACACACTCAGCTGACTGATTTTTAAAGGGGGGGGGGGAGGTTCCAAGGCAGTATCCCTCGAGGGAAAAACAGATAAAGGAAAGAATCAAACTCACAATTCCAACGCCGCGAAAACCGTAGAAGCAACGCCCGCCCTCCACGCACTCCTACACATCCTACACTCATCACCCCCCAGGAAAGCGAAAATCTCGCTCCTCCCATAGCCGGAAAAGACATCGTGGTACGAGGCCAAAGCAGCAAAGGCGCCGAGCCAAAAGAGTAGCGCGCCGAGTTCGAGAAGTAGGGCAATGCTAGGGTCGTAGATTTTGCGTTGGGCGATGTGGAGCGGGGTTATAAGGATGAGGACGGGGATGATGGTCAGGATGCCGATTATTAGGGCGGCTATGAGGGCGGGTTTGGCCTGTGAAATTTGTTTAGTCAGAGTTTGTGTAGGGGATGAGATGGGGGGAAGACGTACGGGACCGCCGTCGTAAACGGAGAGTGCGTAGGCAGTGAGTGCAATGATGAGGATTGCGAAGAAGAGTTGTAGAACACGGAATACTAGGATCCAGCGTGGGACGCCTACGGCGCCGCCTTTGAGACCGAACATGTTTGAATGCTAAATGAATGCAGTGCGGTAACGATGCAAGTTGTCTCGAAAAAGTGCTTTGGATCGAGACTTTTGGAAGCTGGGTAAAACTTACTAAAAATGTCTGGGAAAGATATTCGGTATTGGAACAAAGACATGGTTAGAATGACGCTTGCGGTTCGCTGGATGCAAGTCCGCGTGGTGCTGGGGAATGTGGTGTGTCCCGTTTTGGAAACTTGGAATGTATGTTGCAGACAAAGAGTAAAAGCCGCCAGCTATGAGATTTCTCGACATATGAGTCCCTGAAAAGTATGGTCCACTTACCAAGATTAATCTATAATGATTCCATGCCAGGAATATCAAAACAGGGAATGCAGTCCATGCGATTTCTCGTGGACATTAACAACCCAAGTTCTCGAAGAGTGCCGTTGACAGGCAAACCTATCCCCACCGTTCCTCCACAATTCCACAGCAAGTCTTCAACACCTCACCTCACCTCACAAAATCCCTACTCCGACCCTATTTTCCACTCCCTTATAATGATCTGCCTCCAACCAAACTCCTCCTCGAACCCCAGCATCTCTCTCATCTTCCTATTACTAATCGGCGCATCCCTCAACCCCATCTTCCCCACAATCCTCGTCTCGGGACAAACCTTCTTCAAATAGCCCTCGGACCCATCCTCTCCCACCTCAACAATAATCTCATCGTTCACAGCGTTGAAAATCTGAAACCCCAGCCCATCCGTCCCTAGGCAGGATTGAATCATATTACCCAGGTCGCGCGCGTCAGTGTAGCTCCAAGCATGCGACCTAGATTTCTCCGGATGGTCGAGCCACTCGACCATCTTCGAGCTGTATTCGGAAGGAGTGAGAACGGCACTGATGCGGAGAGCGTATATGCTGATGGGGCGTTAGTTAAAGATGCTACGAAATTGACTCGCGATTGACGTGTCTTGGGGATGCCTACTCTACACCGGGAAATCTCAACGCAAAACTATCGGCAATCCGTTCCATGCACACTTTGCTCGTAGCGTAAACATCCATCGGCTTCGTAGGAGATTCCTCGGTAAGCGGAAAGTGTGGGTACGCGACCTCTCCTTCGGCGTACGTTATACCGTAGGTAGTAATGCTCGAGGCAAGGATGACTTTCTTGATGCCGAGTTTGCATGCTGCTTCGATTACATTGTACGAGCCCATGGTGTTGATTCTGAAGCACTCGTTATCAGGAATGAGCATCGGTTGCGGTATGCCTGAAGTAACATTAGTACTGTACGTTATTGGTAAAGAAGAGGGATGTTACCCGCGAAGTGTATGACAGCATCGGGAGTCTGCACTGGCTCCATGAACGGCTGGGAGACTGCAAAGTGGCATGACAGGCTATTGAACACTTGTGCACCATCCGTCACGTCGGCCTTCAAGGTATGAACTTTGGGATTGTCGAGAGGAGTGACATCGACGTTCAAGATTTGGTGGCCGTGTTCGAGAAGTTTCGCTATGACATGGCGGCCGATTACACCAGATCCGCCCGTGAAGACCAGTTTCTTGCTTGCTTCCGAGTCTGCAGCCATTGCACTAATGGAGGTGGTGGAGTGATCAAGTCCGCAGTTGTGATGTACGAAGCAGGCACGCAGGCATGTCAAGAAGCTACCCCGCATTTCGTTTACTGGATCTCACGCCGTCCTATCTTCAAACGCTCCATACCCCTTCTTTCGTAGGACAGACTATGCTTACAGTCAGTCTACGTTAGAGAGACAATCACACTAGGGATTTCGTGTTGGTACATGGTACATTCGTATCTATCGTTTATCATGTTGATAGCGTACGTTTATACGCATTCGACCTCGATGCCTTTGCCGGATCGTCCCCTTACTGGTCTCCGTCTATACGGTCTGCGTGCCGTAGCCCCTGATCTGCTCCGCGAACGCCCAGCTCTGGTTCTCTAGCTTCACACCGTCCACCAAATCGACGCCCTCCTTCGTGATGATGGCAATCGAGTACTTGTCCATACTTCTCGCATCTCTGTAGAAGAGCACCTTCATGCACTCCTTGACTAGCTTCACCGCATCGTCCTGGCTGACGTTCTGAACCGAGTCCTCGTCCGGAATCGTCCTCCTCAATATGGGCTGTGCGAGATGAGCGCCGAAGCCCGTAGCTAGCGTCGGTGACGAGAAAGTGGTGCCTAGCAGATCTGCGCTCGCGAGAAAGGGCTTCGCTTCACCGTCCAGACCCGCAATCAGCAAGTGGTTCCATAGCGGGTTGAAGTCGGACCGGCGCTTGTACATGACTTTGGCGAGGTATGTGTGCAGGTTCTTGGCATTGAGCGGGTCGTCGACCGACGAGTAGTTCTCGCGGATGTCGAGCGAGTTGAGGAGACGGTCGAGGTACTGCATGTCGGAAACGTCGCCGCCGAAACCCACGACCACGTTGTCGTTGAACTTCCGCAGACGCTTGACATCTGTGAAGCGTGCGAGCGAGCCATATGAAGCTATTGCTCAGTCAGCCACACTCTCCAGGTTCTCGTATTGACTACATTCGTACCCAAGTTGTCGGCCGCAATGACTACGCCACCTTTGAACTTCGCGGCGACGACCGAGGTGCCGGTCACGATGGGGCTCTGCGTATGTTGGTTCGGGCCGGCACTCTGGAAGTGGGAGTTGTCGTAGGCGCCGTATACATCGTCCCTGGGCTGTATTGGCGTCAGTATTGCTGGCGTGTTGGAGGGGAGTGGAGGTGCTTACACGACCCCAGGCCTGCGGAAGGTGGTTCATGATGTGGATGTAGCGGGGAAGGGTTGGGCAGAGGGCAGAGGGAGCGGCAGTCAAAGCGGCAGCGGGGTCGGGAGATGCGAATGGGTGAAGGTGCGTGGTGGAGTAAGTATCACCAGGCAGCTTGAACGCGCAGTCGGTCGCGGCTGCTCGGATGGCTTGGCGGACAGGTGCGGCCCAAGCTCCTACGTTTCGTCACCTCCTCCGCGCCGCATTGCTGACTGTCAAGCCTTCAAGGGCAGGCTGTAAATATGCTCGGGATAGACTATGAGAGCAGTGACGAGGAGGTTGTTGCGCCGGCGAAGCAGCCTGAGGTTAGTCCTGAAAATACGTCCTCCAAGGGCGCGATAGCTACTAATATCGAGTTGCTCAAACCTACTACGGCGAGCGCACCTCCGAAGTCTGCCCCAATACCAACGCTGTCGGGGAACGAGCCATCCCAGGGACCTTCTATACCCGACCAAGCCGAAGACGATGGCGAAAGAGACGATGCGCCGCCTGGGTCCCCATACACTTCGACCCGCATGGCGATCCAGAACCTTACTCTACCTACCGTCCCGAATTGGGACATACCGCCATCACCCCCAGGATCGCCCCCTCAAAGAGCCACGAAGAAGTTCACCCAATTCCTGGAGCTGAAGAAGAAAGGCCAGCATTTCAACAGCAGACTGGAGACCTCGTCGGTCTTGCGCGATCCGAATCACCTTCGAAAGCTATACGCCTTTGCCGAGATTAACGAAGATGATCAGTACTCGTCGACGCTATCAGAGGGTCTCGGAGTGCCGGCTGCCTGGCCAGAGTGGGCATACGGCGACGCGCTCAACGCATCGCAAAAGAAAATCAAAGCAAGCGAGCCACGACAGCCTGCATCTTTCGTATCGGCCAGGTCAGCCGGTTCGAGCTCAAAGAGTACACCATCTGCAAGGGATCCACGTCGAGGCGAGAGTACTGGGAAAAGGAAGGAATTGGAGTATCGAGGAAGGAGAGAGGGTGGTGGTTCTTCGAAAAGCGGACGGCAGAGCAGGTCACGGTCGCCGAAGCGGCGCCGCTCGCAGTCTCGAGACAGGAGATGATGTATACAACAACCCGCACCTGTGTGCAAATTACTTAAGTCCTTTATATATCATTTAGAGCTGCATGCACGTGTGGAAGCTGCAATGTAGACCGGCCTATATTCTAGTGCTACATATATATATATATATATATATATGTATGTAGTCGGTGAATGCATGAATCACGTGAGCTGTAGCTTAGACGGTCTTGGCAGACGTGCAGGCAGCTCAAGCTGGCGTAACCGCAAGCTCCATCACCAGCAACAGATACTCCGCCTCTCACCCCGCATTCCCGCAGATATACGCACTCCCTTCTCCACGACACAGCCGACATCTCAATCTGACCACGATGGCCGCCATCTTCTCCGGCGCACCTCCGCAAAGCGGCCCAGGCTACTCGTTCACGCAGACGCCCAAAGCAGTTCCGTCAGGCGAGCGGCAGCATGGTTTCTACCCGTACGTTCTGCTGGCGGAAACGACGCATTGCGAGACTGACGGCCAAATAGATACACCGACAACGGCGGTTCAACGCTCGGTATCTCCGGCGCCGACTTCACCATCCTCGCCGGCGACACTCGCTCAACGAGCGGCTACAACATCAACACGCGCTACGCACCCAAGCTCTTCAAGATCGGCGGCGAGGGTCCAGATAACAAGGGTGCGCGGATAGTACTGTCGGTTGTCGGTTTCGCCGCCGACGGCGATGCACTGAAGGAGCGCCTCGACACCATCGTCAAGATGTACAAGTACCAGCATGGAAAGCCCATGTCCGTGACGGCCTGCGCACAACGCCTGAGCCACATACTCTACAACAAGCGATTCTTCCCCTACTACGTGCACGCCATCTTGGGTGGTCTAGACGAGGAGGGCAAGGGCGCGCTGTACTCGTACGATCCGGTAGGCAGCTACGAGCGGGAGCAGTGCAGGGCAGCTGGCGCGGCATCGTCTCTCATCATGCCGTTCTTGGACAACCAAGTCAACTTCAAAAACATGTACATGCCGGGTAGCGGAACGGGACACGAGCTGAAGGCCAAGGAGGCGGGGCCGTTGCCGCAGGATCATGTAGAGGACCTGGTTCGGGATGCGTTCACCAGTGCGGTAGAAAGGCACATCGAGGTCGGTGATGGCCTGCAAATGATGATCATCAACCGGGAGGGCATACACGAGACGTACACGGCACTGAAGAGGGATTAGATGGTGGGGTGGGGTGCACACCGTGGCTCCGATTCGCATCGAGGGGATCGAGCTGTATGAATACCAACATATCACGATGCTAGGAAATAATGCATGCCATAAACCTGGCCCTCATCTGTTACGGCCGGTTGACGAACTCTGCCATGTTCCTTCATTTTGCGTTCACCACATACATCTAATCGTAACACCATACATAGGACACGCTTCGAAATGCGAAGCTGTTTGAAGCGAAGTGATTTGAGGAAGGTGTAGAGCTGTTGCACTGGATGCTCGCATAGAGGCTTAGGGAGCGGTTAAATGCAGGAGAGGTGTTACACTCAGCTTGGATAAATAGGGGGGCTTTGTCGGCGTAGAAGAGCCGGAAGACTTGGGTATGACATCTGCGGGCTGTGAGATGTATCGTAGAATCAGAGAGCTGACATGCAACCTTGTACAGCACAAAACCAAGAGAAGTACAACTACGTGTCACAGTAACCATAGGTCAAGACCCTAAGACACAGATATAGCGCTGGTGCTCCCTCGTCCCCCGGTGTATAATCGGCCTGCGTGCCGTATTAGGTAAAAAGAGTACAACTACTATGTATCTCTACTATGTTGTGGAGAAAAACACATCAACCGCGTGTCACAGGTCTCGCAATAACTACTTTAGTGTAGCCCGAACCTACAACCCATTTTGCAATACTCCCAACTTGGTACGGTATGTCTAAACACTCGCTCTCTCTCTCTCTATCGCTCTCGTCATACATAAAACCTTGCATAATAATATCTGAAGCGATGGAGGTCAGACGGTTTATGACAACTCTTCGACAGCACTCACCTGTCTTCGACACCGAATATCCGATATACAAAACTTCCCCATCGTGTCTATCCATTTCATTCCTTCTTCAAACCTCCTCTCCACTGACTTCCTTCTTCACATCCTCCTCCTTCTCAAGCACCTCTTCTCCACTACACTCCTTCCTCACACCCCCAACCTTCTCAAGCACGTCCTTCACTACACCAATCCAGTCAGCCATCCATCCATCCATTAATTCCCCCACCCATCCTCCACCCCCTCCCCAACTCAATCACTTACATCCCATCGTACACCCCGCCCCCTCCACCCACCCCCCATCAAACTCCCCATCCACCTCCATCCTCGCAACAAGAATCTCCTCCCTCACTTCCTCCTCGAACCTACCCCCCGCCGAAACCGTCCATCCCTTCTCCTCGCACGTCGCCGCGATCTCGGCTCTCGAGGTGCGGCCGTATGCCGTCTTGCCGTTGGGGGTTAGGTACTGGATTGTCCAGGTGACGTGGTCTTTTTTCGTGGGTGTTGGGGAGGGTGGGGTGCGGTACATGGTGGAATTGGTTGGGGGGAGTGGTAGGGGGGAGGGTGGTTTGGAGAGTGGTGGGGTTGAGGGCGGGGGTGGACATTCCATTGAGTGTGGTTGGTGGTGCTTGAGACTTTTGTCGTTGTGGGGTGTAGAAGGTGCGGTTCGGGATGTTTGTTTTTGGGGGGAGCGCGTTTGTAGGGATTGTGAGGACGATGACATCATGTTTGAACGTAGGCAGCAGTGGAAGATTGTAGGTCGGGTTTAGACTGTTTGGGATGGATAGAACTCGTAATGGGTTGTTCTTACTGGGTTTAGAAAGAGTGTTGATATAGGTATAGCGCCTCTGAAGAGCGGGCACGATGGATAGATGGGATAAGCCTGGGTGTAGTGTTTCTGTGTAATACACGAAGATGTAATAGCTTATTATTATAGGCCTCTTGTGGAATTGCTAGGTGAGGGAATGAGTCTATGGACTGGTGTGAACACGTGTTAGTCCTATTTATGAAGCACGTGTGAAAGCCAGATGACTGGGAGTAACTATGTGCCTTCCTGCCTATCTGCGGACAGTGCTTTTATCTGGATAATGGCATTAGAGTTTTGTTATACTTTATTTTAGATGTGTACTAGGTAAAGTTAATATTAAAAGAAGCTATTTTTACAGTAGAAATAGTAGGACATACTATCTTTTATATTCGTGTACTTTTTTCGATACCTTTGCCCTGGTACACATAACTAGAATTGATGGTGCCAGAATCGATAAATATAGGTAAGATTCCGAGACTACGGACATAGCTAAATTCTGGTCTCACGCGGAACTCGCCAACAACAACTCTTCCGATCTCAAGACTACCATCACATTTTCATCAAATCAAATCAAGTCTGAAATAGAAATAACACAAAACATTTCATAATTCCTAAAGATATTCCGTGACATAAAACCAGATTACCTCGACGTATAACCGCCATCAACCACCAACGCACTCCCCGTAACAAAACTACTCCGCCCACCCGCCAGATACAACACCGCATCAGCAATCTCCTCCGGCTTCCCCATCCTCTGCATCGGCACCGCCACACTGACTCTTTCCTCCATAGCCTTTTTCACATCGGGGTTTTTCGTTGTCAGAGGCGTCTCCGTGTACCCCGGGCACACGGCATTAATCCTCAACCCCCGGTGGGCATAGTCTTCACTCGCCGTCCGCGTAAGTCCGATGACGGCGGTCTTGGAAACCGTATATGCGGTGGACAGCGTGATACCGACAAGGCCTTGGATGGAACTGAAGTTGACGATGGAACCGCGTTGAGGGGCGCGGTTGGGCAGGGAACCGAGCGGTTCTTGGTCGAGCATTATACGTGCGGTGGCACGCAGAACGAAGAATGTGCCGTTGAGGTTTATGTCGAGGATGCGCTTCCAGTCGTCTGTTTTTACAAAGGCTGTGCCGCCTTCGTGTTTCATGGCAATGCCTGCGGCGTTGACGACGTAATCGATACGGCCAAAAGTTTGTTTTACTTGCTCAATTGCTTGGTTGACGGCTTCTTCGTTGGAGACATCTAGGGCGTAGGTTTCGATACGAAGGGGTTCCGTTCTTGAGCCGATGAGGCTGGTGATCTCGGCCTTGACTTCGGTGAGTGCGTCTTGGTTGATATCGAATAGGGCGATGCCGGCGGATCCTTCGAGTGCGAAACCTTTGGCGCAGGCACGACCGATGCCTGAAGCGGCGCCTGTGACTAACGCTATGCCTGGGACGTCCATGATTTGATTGTGAATAGATAGGGTAGGTGAGGGGGAAATAAAACACCAAAAAGTATAATCACGTTATTTGAAGAGAAGGCATACTTCATATATATGTTCTCCGGCAACATGTCGGTAGGGAAAGCTTTCCTGTTTGGAAAAGTAGCTACTAATTGCTACAATGCAGAGATACCCATAATATGAACTATCGCGCTCCACTCAACCAAGCTCGCTTATCAGTAAAAAGAGATCGTCAATCCTTTCGTACCACAAATCCATTCCCGCCTATTCCAAAACCATCAAAGAGTAACATCAAATCGTCTTTAAATCTACTACGATACTTGCTCAACGATGTGCCTCGATTTCGCCGGTCCCAGACGAGACAACCCTTGAACCGTCCTGTTTCGCAAAAATCAAATCCTTATAACCAGAAGCTTTGTTAGCATCGCATTGCCTCTTGTACTCCTGTACGCTCCCTGTATAACGCGCCACGGTTCTTACCGTTTTCCCCTCTACATTGGCATTAATTCCAGTCATCCAGCTGTCGACCTCATTGACCAAACTCCCCTTGCTACAATCAACCACATGCTGCGTCCAGGCTTCCACTGCTTCAGTCGTGGGCTCAACGTACGTGTAGCCCTTCTCATTGCAGAATTGTAGCAGGTCGGCAATGACCCCTACAGTGCGTTCGATGCTACGTGTTGCATTGCCAAAAGGTTGATGGGGACCGAGAACCAAGAATGTATTAGGTAGTGCGGGAACGTGGATCCCAAGGAAGGTGCTGGGACGGTGGTCGGGCCAGATAGGCGGCGGTGATTTGCCGCTGCTAGAGCTGGGCGCGATCAAAGGACGATCGTCTTTTGCGTGGAAGTCGATCGCGTTGAAGGAGCCAGTGATGGCATCGAAGCCGGTCGCATAGACCAGAATATCCAGTTCGTGGAGCTTGCCGTCTGAGGTGAGAATGCCATTACTCGTGATGCGCTCGATGGGAGTTTTCTTCAGGTCCACCAAGTTCACGTGTGGTTTGTTGAATGCCTGGAAATATCCGCTCTCAAGAGGCACTCGTCGCGTACCGAAACCGTGGTCTTTGGGGATGAGGCTCTCGGCAGTCTGAGGATCATGGACTTGTTCGCGAATCTTGGAGGCAATCCAGTCGGAATACAACTTGTTGGCTTCCCGGTTGGTATAAGTGTCCTTGAAAACACCGAGCCACTTTCCGAAGCCAGACTCGGCGTACAGCTTCTCCCAGAACGCAATTCGCTCTTCTTTGGTCACATCATTCGTGTTACGCGGGTCTGCTTGATGCCAGAAACCACTCGGCGTTTCGGTGCATTTCTGGAATACTTCGTCGTAGTTCTTTTTTATCTTCTCCATTTCTTCGGGTGACACCTTTGTATTCCGAAGGGGGGCAGCCCAGTTGGCAGTACGCTGGAAGACAGTGAGAGACTTGATGTCGTCGACTTTGGAGATGGCGGTAGAGGATTGGATGCCGGTTGCTCCAGTTCCGATAACACCGATGCGCTTGTCCTTGAAGTCTCTGTGTATGTCGACGTTCTTTGGCCATCGGGAGGTGTGGAAAGCTTGGCCTTGGAAGTCATGAATACCGGGTACCGCGGGCAAGGTCGGATTGGACAGAAAGCCCACACAGCTCATGAAGAACTTGGTCTCATATTGCTCTCCTCTTTCATCCACAAACGTCCACGTATGAGCATGCTCATTCCAATGTGCAGACTTGACACGTGTGCCGAATTGAATATATTTGTACAAGTCGTGCTTTTCGGCCACACGCTGTATGAATTGATGAGTGTCCGGTTGAAATGCAAAAGTGTCTTTCCACTGCCACTCCTCCAACAACTCCTTGTCGAAAGAGTAGCAGTAGGATAGGGATTCGGTGTCAATTTGGCAGCCGGGATATCGGTTCCAGTACCAGACGCCTCCAACATCCGTGCCAGCTTCGAGAACGCAGACGCGCCATGAGGGGAAACGCCGCCGGATTTCGTAGAGGCTGTAGACCCCAGAGAGGCCTGCTCCGATGATGAGAACATCATACGGAGTGTCGGATTGAAGTGGCATGGATCCCATTGTTGTGAGCGTGAAGAAAAATCTTGCCAACTTTGATTAAATGGTGGTATTGAGCAATTGCGTTAGCCATCCGGGCATACTGTAGTCATTTGTATATCCATCCTCTCGCAGTAGCATTCCTCCTTCGTCAGCTATTGGGCGTGAGCTCCAAAATTTAGCTCTATGCGGGGCACGACCTGGGCTGCTATCATCTCCTTGACTGTTATCACTACTGTGGTTGTCATTCGTGTAGTATGAGAGTGGAGAAGGCGTGAAAGCGGGGAGAGAATGAGATAGGAAAGTTATCCCGGCGTGGTTAGCGTAAAACCCCAACTTCAAGCGATAGGCCTCGGAAACCTTCCTATTCCATTACTAAACTCCATCCATCGCATATGCAACCCGACGACAGCTGATCGCGACGAAAATGTGCCTGTTCTCGAAGGCTTACGGTGTTGCTTCTGTGAGAAGGCAGCCTTGACAGCCCCAATGAACGCAAATTCGATCGCAGGCCGGAGTCGCTCCTTCGGAGGTTGCGCAACAGTACGTCCTCGACCTTATTGTCTTCACTTTGGTGCTGATGGCTCTAGTGTCGAAATCGGCACATGAAATGCGATGAAGCTCGCCCGACTTGTTCGATGTGTAAGAATGCCGGCGTAGTGTGCAATGGCTACGAGAAGAGCATCTTTTTCGACTTTGAAGCCGCACCTCAAGCTGGCAGTCTACGTTTCCGACGGCCACTTCTCACCGAGAAGGAGCGTCAGTCTATGAGTGTATGGCTCACATCGAGTGTCCCGTCACGTACTGTCCTCCGGAATCTCTACCGGATCGACGAGGAAAGCGAAGCTGTACCTACTTCGCATGCCGTGCAGATCTCGCGAGGCCCGTTTGGAGCGTTTCGTTTAGGTTCCACGGCTGCTTCTGCTATTTCCCCTCTTCAGAATTCGCCGAAGCCTGGGGAATTATTACCAACTGATAATTCCAGTGACTTGGCCGATATGCTTCCTATATTCGATCAACCCTTCTATTCGTTTGAAAGTACGGATTCTCCTGATAGCCAAGATTTGGTTCAGCCGAGTTTCAATCAGCCCCAACAAGGGGGTTTTCCATCCAATCTTGACATATTCGACGCAATGTTGGGGAGCAACCGCTTCGAAGAGATCTTTGACGACGTCCCGGCTCCAGAGGAATCCCCATTCATCAATGCTCAACCATCCCACACATTTCATTTCCCACCTTCTTCATTCTCCCAAATCAATCCATCGAATTCCAACGATCCCAATGATCTTGCCTTGTCATTCGGCAGTGCGGTACCATCTGATGCTGTTTTTCTATTGAAGCACTATCAATCAAATGTGCTGCCAATATTGACGCCATTCAGGCATAGCAAGACCCCATGGCATGTTCTTTTCGTCCCGCATGTGAAGAACTGTCTTGCAGCTCTCACTCTCGGCGAATCGATCGACAATGCCAGTTTCTGTGCGTTCTATGGGATTCTAGCTATCAGCGCCTTTAGCATTGGTGGAATGACGCAAAACTCAATGTGGCTCGATCAAGGGGGTGTATACAAACAAAAGGCCCGCGAACATGCTAGGTCAATGTTACAGACTGCATACGACGTCCCGAAGGCGGCAAAATACAAGTCGGTATTGATGGCGCTTCTCACCATGGTTCAGATCTCTATTGTCACTGGAAACCGCGACCAAACGGAATGCTACTTCCTTGAAGCGGAGAAACTCATAAGATTGAATGGTCTCAAGAGGAGGAAATCCAGGAAAGTTCGCCTACTTCACCATTGCTACGCTTTTGAGCGTATCCTATACGAGAGTACAATGATCGGCACCTCAGACACGAGCCAACGAAACCACGTCCGAAAAGCCATTCAATCCAGTGGTCTGGCCCATAGCCAGGATAGTCTCTCCTTCTGCCTTTCCAGCTGGCGTGATCTTTCACAGGACATGATGCGGGTGAAGGGCCAAGAGGAGGGCGAAAACGACCTACATTTGCAGTATCCCGGAATATGGAAAGGCACATTGCATCCAGAGATATTCGGCATTCCTGAGCCCTGGTTACTCCTTCTTTCTCTCGTCATTCGACTTGCGCGAGAAAGGGAGGGTCTGACCCAAGACGGAAGAACGGAAACTCTAAGCGCGAAAGAATTTCTTAACCGGGCAAAGGCCATCGAAGTATATATTGAAAGTATGCGAACCAATAGACAAACTCCGGAGAACTCAGTGGGCACCAACTTAGAGCACATACTAGATGCCCTGCAGCACGCATTGTCAATATATTTCTATCGCAGGATTTACGATATTGATTCGGCAATGCTGCAACACAGGGTAGAAACCATTCGCGATTGCCTTCTACGCTGCGATTGTGTTGGTTCGGAGCAGATGTATGGAAGTGCTAGGCTCGTATGGCCTGCATTCATCGCAGCTTCCGAGGCAGATAGCTTGGAACTGCAGTCGTCATTCTCCCAATGGTTCGAAGTCTCTGCGCAACGAAGCGGACTTCGCTTGTTCAGCGATACGCTTGAAAATCTGCAGCGAATTTGGGCGCACAAGAGGAATAGTCACGGCATGAGCGTTAGTTGGATCGACACGATGGAGTCTGCTGTCGCTTCGTAATCTTGAACACTATGGGCTACTTGAAGGCAGGGAGTCAATTTATCACTTCAGCTTGGACTCAACAACTCTCCAGGCCATCGTGTCAGGTGGTTCCTCGGGCAAGGGCCTTGCAACTCTACATCCACCAATATCTCCACCGAGAAAAAACTCTCATGCCGACGACAACCTAGACCATCCCTTCATGCATCTGCAGCAACCACACCCAGTGCTATATCTCCATCGACACCCTGCATCTCCTATAGGACAGCGAGCTTATCCGATCAGGAATCCGCTGTCGAGACATGAAACGGTATTCGGTGCAGCGATAATCGTTCCTAAGCCATATCTGGAATCGGAAAGAGCTTCACTGCGCAGTCCCGGCCTCCATGCTCTCGGGTGCTGCACAATATGGTCGCACCGTGCGCGCGGATGTGGGTTGTGGCGCACAGGATGGAGAACGAACGATGGGGGGAAAAGGATCGACTAGTGTGCCGTGGCCCGAACTGGACGATCATTGATCAGCACTCGAGATCGGCGGATGGAGCTAGATGCTGGGAATAGAAGTCGACACGGAGTAATAATAATGGCGCGAGCTTTGCAGCTGGGACAGAAGGGAATTTGGGGAGTGTTGATGATTGGGGGTGTTGTTTTTGTTTGGGTTGATTGGTCGGTTGGTCGGTGGTTGCGTGGTGGTGTGGGATGCGTAAGGATGGTGCGAGATCATCGTAATAGGTGAGGGAAACTCGATCTTGGAATTGCTGTATGGTTAGATGGTAGGTTGATGGTTTCAAATGTAGTGTAGTGTTCTGTTGGTATAGTCATGATAATATGATGATCAAAGACTTTAAGATGTACTCATGGCATACACTGCATAAACGAGTAACCGGCCAAGATATATCACCAAGACCCGAGACCAGTTGGTTAACTAAACATAGTTGCCGATTGAGAAGTTCCTACATCTACACTATATTTGCCACTTTTCCATCTTCTTCCTTTGTAGAAGGTATTACTAGCCACCCATTTTCTTGCTCATAGCACCGGCTCCATCAGACGTTTCTGTCCTTCGAATATAATCCTTAGTCCTACTACAGTCTGTAATACTAGAAACGGGCATGTAGTCATGAATTCCGGCAACTAGATACAGATTACCTTTTTGCTTAGGTCAAGCCGTGGAAACAGCACCACCACAAGCATTCAAAATACTGCCATACTAGGGCTCACGAACGACCTTTAACGAAGTGTTCGGAAAGTAGATAACAGTCATTTAATATCGAGATCGGGGACAGGCGGCACTAAGTTTAAGAGGGAGATGTGAATGAATAGAATAGCTAGAGGGCCTGATGTAATAGGAAAGGGATATACAATGTTCTATTGTATCGTGCGGGCTAGGAAGTAGAAACTCTGCTACCTATGTATTAGGGGATAACTGTCTAGAATGCTGGGAAGGCAGGGATAATACCAGAATAAAATGCTTTTTTCGCTGCGGCAATGATCAACGGAGGAAAAACTCCTGTTCTAGACGGTACACATACAAGAAACAATATATCAGAGTAATCAACACGCACATATCAATATACAAAAGCGCAATCCTTTCCTTCCTTACCGCTTCATTGCCAGTAAATCTCTAGACAGCGAGAAGAAAAGGGTACATAGTATCTATAATTCCAACTCCTCCATCCGAAACCTCCCACATATTCGCAACCCCCATGCGACAAACAAGCAAACAAGACCAAGAAACCAAACATATCCCCACCTTTCCACCCTACAACACACCCCCAAAAAAACATCAATTATTCCTCCAAGCCAGCACATCACCCTCCCCCTCCCCAAAGAAATCCCAAACAAGTAAAAAGAACACAACACGCCCAAGCGCCAGCACAAGCCCACCGGCTACAAGCAAGCGACAAGCGCAAAACCAGCATTCCAATCCCACCGTTAGCCTAACCTAACCTTAATCAAGGAATCCAACAACAGTGCGGTACCCGGGTAGAAAACCCGGGTTAGAAAAAAACGAACAACTGTCAACCGCCCGCCCCGTCGCCTCCGCTCTACCTACTCGACGACAGAACAGGATTGGAACCGGAGCGGGGCGGGGGGGGAATGCGGGAAGGAAGAGCGAAGGAGTGGAGTGGGTATGGAGGACGACAACGAGGAAAGAGGGAAAACTGGGAACCTCGGCATCTTTTTTTTTTTTATTTGGGAGTTGGGTTGTAATATGATAATCATCATCATCATCATCATCATCATCAGGAGTATCTACCTAGGTACCTACCTACCTACCTACCTGCTTCTGGGGTTGTTGGCGGAAGCTTATTTCATTTCAATGAATAATAATTTTCGCGTCTCGGGGCTGTGGTCTTGTTTTGGTGATTTGCGCGACGGGGAAGGGAAGGAAGGGATAATAGTATTCATTCATTCCTTCCTTCCTTCCCAGTCGCGCAAATCAAGTCCCATTGTAGACAATAATAGAGCTCATGATTATCGATTCAGGAGATCAGGAACGCATCTCATGTGCTATTATCAGGATATCTACAGAAGCGAGCTGCCTATATTGTATACTACAATAGTACGCGGAGCGGAGCGGAAGAACTTGAATCCAATCCAGTCCAGTGCTTACAGTAATTACTCTATTCTGTGCGCGACAAGGCCTGGTTTTGTTGTATTATAGTATTTATTGAAGTGTCGGCTTAGCGCGTACGGGACGCTACCTACCTGCCTACAGGTCTATATATATTGTATGTGTGTGGCGCATAATAATAGGTTGAATCGTGAGGACTTCTTACTCGGGGCATTGCATGAGACTTGAGTCGATCGCGAAGTAAGTGATAGGATGTTGCCTATATATATAGGTAGGCCATTTACCATATAGTCAGTAGCCACGAGTCTAGAACTCGAATGTCAAATCGCTGGCCCCCTTCCCTCAACTTATCTACTGGCGAAAGCGAGCAATAATGCGACGAGTGCGTTAACTTCTAGGCCCTCGGGACGCAATTGACTCGCAGAAACTCGAGTATGACTAGGGCTCGTTTGATCGAAGCAGGGCATGTGTTTGATGGTCCCGTAACTTTTGGAATTCACGACCGTGTGCAGGGTTCGGCGTTTAAGTGGAATGCTGAATGTTGTATGGGTTTGTGATGCGCATGTGTTAAGGGGATGGTGGGGTACTAATAGGGGAAGCGAAAAGGAATTCGTGAGGGTACTGGTATTCTTGTCGCTACTGCTAGCATCGCATTGTCAAAGTGCTTTTAGGAGTGGGACTAAGACTGGCAGACCTGGCGATAGCGAGGTTGTTATCAAATAGCTAGCGGATGCTGAGTCTTTGCTCCCTGAAATTCGATTTGCCAGTTGTTCAATCCGTAGGCGAAATATGTAGGAGACTTGAGTCGGGTAACCTGGAGTGGACATGAAAGCATCATTGGCTTACAGGCCGCCTCAGAATCAGGAGCTCAATCGGCCGCCTTTTGCCGGTGGATGGTTGAAACATGAGATTTGCCTCTGCAGTCACTTTCCTTTACAGATGAAGAGGCATATCCGGCGAGAAGTTCGGGTTTATGATGTGTACAAAGCCGCGGAGAGTGGATCTCAGGCTAGAACATAAATGGCAAAGCCAGGCTAGTAGGCTCAGTATTACTTTATACAGAGTTTCGAGACAAATGAGGGTGGCGAATCAAACGGTGACACAAGACCGACAGGGTTGGCTGCCAGGTTGTCGGGGCCCTATGTGTGGACTTGGGAGCCTGTCGCCGTGGAGTAGGAATTACAGAGATGCACTACTGAAGAATACGATTGCACGGCCGTGTTGAGAAGGCAAGATGAAAGCGGGAGCTCGCATAGGTGGTATAAGACAAGCAGGGAGGTGCGGGATACCGGACTAGGATGGGGGATTGAATCGCGTGATAGCCGTTGGTGGTTGAAGATATGAAGACCAATGCCTCCTGCCACACGGGGATGGGGAGGGTGTGATGGGGGACAGACATGGGAGACAGACCTCGCCTGATAGGCACCGGCTCGCAGAAGACGGGCACGACATCGTTCTCGAAGGCTTGGGGCGAGGGCGAGGGCGAGGGGAGGCGAGCGACATATGCACCCTCCTGTGGTGCGCATGCGTTGATGAATTTCATATGGGTGCGAGGACTGGCGGGCGTCGATTGGCCACCCGGCGGCGTGACGCTGGCACTGCGGGAGCTGCCCGCCCGGATCAAAAGGGCAGCTGGAGCAGCTGGAAGTATGCAGTGCAATTGTGGACAATCGGGACAATCGTGATGGTGGACGGTGGAGTTCACTACAATACTGCCCTGCTCCGCGGAGGGCTGCCGGCAAGCCCCATCAGGCTGACCGAATTGGGGGGTCCCCCCGTCCTCGCGGCCATCTCGCGACCGCCTCGTCGGGTCTGGTGAAGCGAAAGCGAGTGCACTTGCTCGAGAGGCCAGAGCGCAGACACGCAGAGCATGAAGCCGTGAAGCCGTCCCGTCCCCTCAGCGGTTGCGCCGTGTGCCTGGTGGTGCCACCAAGGTTGCTGCGTGCATAGCAATACATAAGGGCCTGCTGTAACAACCGACCGGCCGTCGCCGCTCTTGCAGGGCCACCGCCGTCGTTAGCTCGAGAACATCCCCAGGCTGCCCATTATTCGTCTGCCCATCCGTCTGCCGTCCCCAGCTGCAGCGAACGGGCGTGCAGTCCTTGAAGGCTTGTCGGTGTTCGGTCGACCAATTTGCTGGAACTGGTCGTACCCACCCACCTGCACTCCGCCCATACATAACTGCCCACCCCGTCCGCCGCGACCAGCCGAGTTGCGCTTTCGACATTGCAAGACACCCCGCGACGACACGCCCCCATTGCCTCGTCCCGGTCTGTCTCAGCCAGCTCGACGCCCACTCTCGTCCCCTCTCGCCCACTCACCACCAAGCTCACTACCAAGCCCACCACACCCGGCGCCGTGGGTCACTGGCCTCTATTTCCAGTCGCTTATAACAGCACCACACGCCTCTCTCCATTCCACTGTGAATCCATCTAGACATCCACACGAATAGCACCATGTCGACGCCCGCAAGCTCCGGCCCGTCGGACGCAAAGGATGACCGCCGCAAGAGCCTGGGCAAGTATGTGAAGCGCATGAGCAGCGTCTTCCGGCGCGAGAAGGCCGCCAAGAGCAAGGCAGGCGCGTCCACGACTCTCGCCGCCGTGCCTTCCGCCTCTGCACCCAACACCGCGGAGAAGGCAGTCACCACCACGTACGTTCCGCATTGGGAAAGTCCACGCCAGTTCACACAGTAACAGTATTCTAGTCCCACCACCGCTCCGGCTGCAGCTGCCGAGGAGCCCAAGCAGACGGCCATAGTGACCACGCAGGAATTGAACCGCAGTGCCCTCCAGCAGGAGCGTGCCCGCGCTCTCTTCGCCAAATATGGCCTCACTCTGGAATCGCACGAGTGGATCTCTACGCCCGCCCACCCCATCAACGTGCAACGTGTTGAGAAGCCCATCCGCATGCGTGTGCACCGCACCTGCCATCACTGTGGCACCACGTACGGCGGAGACAAGGTGTGTTCCAAGTGCGAGCACAAGCGCTGCAAGAAGTGCCCTCGCTACCCCAAGAAGAAGAGCCCCGTCGAGAAAGGCAAGGAGGCGGAGGAGGGCCTGAAGAAGCCCAAGAAGAAGAAGCTCCTCACCCTCACTTCCAAGACGGGCGGGGAGTTGGTCTACCAGCCCACGAAGCAGCGTGTCAGGCGCACCTGCCACAAGTGCCAGAACATGTTCGTCCCGTCCTCGGCAACCATCTGTGAGCACTGTCGCCACGTTCGGTGCACCAGGTGTCCGAGAGAGCCCTCGAAGCTCGACAAGTGGCCGCATGGCTACCCCGGCGACGCGGAGCCTGGCAGCGAAACCGAGCTGGAGCAGGAGCTGGAGGATGCCAAACGCATGTGGAGGAGGCCGCGGACGAGGGTTCGCTGGGAGTGCGAAGAGTGCCACGGCCTGTTCATAGAAGGCTCGTCGCAGTGTCCTGGCTGTGGTCATGGGAAGTGTGACAAGTGTATTCGAAAGCCGTCAGTGCACCTCGTTTTCTTGACTTCAAGCTGTTGCTAATACTTGGCAGACTCAAACGAGTCAAACCTGATCGAAACTTCGATCCAGAAGTTGTCAAGGCGGTAGAGGCAAAACTCAAAGCCCTGACGGTCGACGACTCCCCTCCGCCTGCATAGGACCCGCCATCTATGCTCCTCCTCTTTGTTATTCTCATTCTCCCCCATCGCTTTATTTTCTTCTGCTTCTGCTTTGGGCAATCGCTGCATCCTGGACAAGTTGACAATAGTACTACCCCGCCAAACAAAATTCCAATAAACCTGCTCCACCCGGGGCAGCTCTTTTCTCGCTTACATATACTCTGATGATCATCTCACCTTGCTTCACTCCACCGTGCACATTCCACCCCATTCCACCCCATCCCGCCCCAAACCTAAGTCTCAACCACATACCGCTTATCCTAATGGAAACCTTGACAGCTACGTAGGTCATGTATACCTATCCACCGACCACTCTCCGACGTTGGGCCTCAGCCATCGTCGTACACGTTTGTACGACCCTCCGCCATATTCGTGGCCGGGTCCTGTACCACGGTGGGCGTCCCCATCGATGTGTCAGTCGCACGCGAACCCGCACCTGTCTCGCTTGCTATCCCCCGAACCATCCCTCTTCTACCACCTTACACAACAACTGACAGAACCAGTACATTGGGCCGGATACCCACTTTTGGCCACAATGTAAGTGATATTCCGGCAACTGACGCGTAATAGACGTGGAAGTAGGAAGCCGAAGACGAAGCTCGTATGGGGACGCGGGGAGGAGATCTCCCAACTGCCGTGCTACGTGCGCTTGCAGGGCTTTTGGGGAAATTCACGAGTCTCGTACGATTCACTACGGTAGGGCGGTCGCATGTGGTCTGACTGGTGTCACCGAGGGCGAGGTGGAGTTTTTGATGCGTGCCTGCCCGAGTGGACTGTGCAGCTTCTTGTTGTACAGGTTGCACGCGACGGCTGTGTTACTGTGGATGTGTGGTGAGGGTTGCTGAGTACGGGTTCCCATTGACGACGGACCATCAGCCGACGTCTCAGTCGCTACAATAACGAGTCCATGGTCTAGATATCTCACTATCCAGGCGTCAAGACGATACCGGCATCTCTAATGAAGATGGGCTGGGACGGTCTCGAGAATGTTGTACGACACGAAACGGTCCCGATGAGAGATCGCTTGGATACTTCCGATCCGACGGTGTGCATGCTCAACCTCGTCGCCCAACCTCCCTTTCCCTCTCAAACACTATCGCTCCAGACGTGTTCCACGACGGTCCCAATTCCCCCCCCGAACGACTCACAGGCAAGCCGTCCGGTATTGTATTGTAGGCCCCCGTCAACCCAACCATATATACATAGATATACATATACATGTACATGAATCCCAAGGCATAAAATAGGTTTCCACAGCCTCCAAAGTCTGTCCTCGGAATTCGCATGTACGCATACGGTAATTCCGACCGCCTGGTCCCTTATTCCAGACATGAAAACCCGGCTGGGAGGATGGGTGGTGGTTGCGAAAAAAAAAACAAATAAAAAAGATGATCGTAACCCGCCAATTTGTTCGTTCATGCGCGCGAGTCATCGGTGGTTGGTTGGTACCGTGGCATGACGTGACGTGATGCTAGCTGGGTAGCGTAGCGTAGCGTAGCGTATGTAGCGTATGGTAGATAGCGTATGGTAGCGTGATGGCTTTGGGGATGGAGTATCACATCACCTCACCGCTAGATAGATAGATAGATGGTTGGATAGATAGATAGAGAGATACTGTATTCGTATTGTGTGTAGGTAAGGTAAGGTATGGACATACAACTCGGCATGCATGCGCTGCGATGCGACGCCACGCCACGCCACGCCACGCGATGCTATGCGACGCGGTATTTGTTGCGCTAAAGCTTCTCTCTTTTTTTCTCTCTCGCTTTTTAGGCGGGTCGGGGAGCATGAATGTATGTAGGCGTTAGCTATGTATTGTACGTACGTACGTATGCAATGCAGAGTGTAGATGGGGTATGGTGTGCTGTGGTATCATGTACAGCTCATCTAAAGCGAATCCAATGTCTGTCTGTCTCTCTGTCTGCCTGGACTGTTCTGCCTGGGCCCTGGGCCCTGGCCTGTCCCCGCCTGGCTCAATGCGGGAGAATCAGCGACTGGCTGGTCGGCGGACGGGATTTGGAATGTTGCAGGCGGCTGCAGCTTGCAGCTTGCAGCATGCAGTGTGTATGCAGATGGATGGCATGGCCCGCCTTGGCATGGCATCTCCCGAAATGAGTGTCTGGGTGGATGTTGTAGGGGTTGGGGTGTTGTAGATTAGATTAGGGTGGGTGTGTGGGAGTGGAGTGGAGTGTAGGGTGGTTGTTGCTGTTGTTGTTGTTGTTGTTGTTGTTGTTGTTGTTGTTGTATGTGATGTGATGTGGTATGTTGTAGGTACTATAGTGTATGTAGGAGTTGCTGCGCCGGCTGCGAATCTGATTTAATATCGTACACTGCTTATGTGTGGTGGTACTACATAGGTGTGTATACTTGGGTCAAAACTTTATCTATCTATAGTCTATTGTGGTATTGTATGATGTGTACATATATATGTGTGTTTATCTGACCTGGCTGTTGTCGGGATTTGAAGGATTGTAATGTAACATCGCTTCTTCCTCCTCCTCTTCCTCTTGAGTCTGGAAGATGGTGTGGTGTGGTCTGGGTGTGGTCTGGTTTGCTGCAGCAGGGCATAGAACTTATCTACCGGTACGTACACACGAGGTATATTTTCTGTGCGAGAAATCTGCCTTACCGTTACCTTTACCTAAGCCTCCCCTCACATAACGCCCCTTTCCATCTTTTCAATTTCCTTTTTATTCTTTCTTTTCGCATTGATATCTATTCTTCTTTCGAACCCGGCACGCCCATCTAGCGCGTCGGGTGAGGAAGGGATATCGATAGATAGGATGGCGAGACCAGAGCTATCTATGTATAGGTAGATGGAAGAGTTAGGGGAATGATCCTTCTCGCTTATAGATAGACTGGTATACAATACGAAGCAATATAATATTGTATCCGCCCCACTTAAAAAAGAAGGGTTTGGGGGTTGGATGGGGAAGGGGTGCGGGTATGTTTCTTTTTTTTCTTTCTTTTTCTTTCTCTTACTTTTCGTGCATACAATAAGAATCTTTCAATTAATCGAGAAGAAAAACAATAATAGCAACATCAACGGTGATGATGATGATGATGAAAATCACCCAGCCAATCTCCACAACCCGTACATACCGTTACCTCGCTAAATAAAGGCGCAGAAAAAAAGTGGTCGGATACAACAATATTGAATATTGTATGGAGCACGGGACGGGAAGGGAGAAGGATGCGGAGAGTTTTGTTTAATTGGGGGGTGGGGGGTTTCCCGTTCTGCGTGATCCTACGCGGGCGGCGGGCGGGTGGTTCGAGAAACGAGGTTTGGGGGATTGGGATCCCTGGATACATACCTTGGTTTGAAACTTGATGGCGAAGGATGGGATAATGTTAATTGCTTTACCCGTTGAGTGGATACTTTGTAATAGGGAGGGTAGGGTGTAGGGTGGATGGGAATGGAGGAGATGAGTGCGAGGAGGATGGAGTTGTATATAACGGGTAGTATATAGGTACTTTGTACTAGGTAGGTTAAGGTATCCATAATGGTGGACAGAGATATGTAGGTTAAGTTCAAGGTTAAAGAGATAGGGATCTAGACTAGCGATATAGTAGTCACGTTCACCTTGAACTACAGACATTTCTTATGTGTATGTAACACTTGTCAGGCTGTCGCTGCTATTCAGAGCACATACATATATTCTGAGACACCTTACATCGGAGGTGTACCTAGGCTAGGTATAGAGCAGGCAATACCTACGATATGGTAGACTAGCCCGTGCGTTAACGGCGTAGGCTACCATGGCATCCCATGTATTGCAACGCCCCCTTGCTACTTGCCGAAATGTCGCAATCCTCACTATCCGACCTGCCAGACGGCACTAGGTCACGAACGTGCTTTCTCGACTCTTTTTTCTTTCGAGACTATAGCGCGGAACGAACCTTGCCATCACCTGCCCAAGTACGGCATTCTTAGACTCGTAGCAACCTTGAGATCCTGTGCCGATTAAGTTTAGGTCGAGGACCTCCTCGTCAGAAGCTTTGTGTCCTTGGACAGTGCAAAAGTTTCCACAGAATCAAGTCTCTGTCTGAAGTCTATGATAGGGACATCGACGGTTGACATGTGTTCATATATATGCAGCTTGTTCAAGGCTCTACGCTTCTAGAGCAGTGATATGCTGGCCAAGCATGATAAGCATATCGTGTATCAAAATTTAGTCGTTTGTGGGAAAGCTTCGTGCTATGAGGTGAAGCCCTCAAGGTCAATACGTCCCGATGACTTGAACAACGGTGCCCAGATCGAAGTCATGGTATACTGTGTATGTTCATACAAAACGAACTTGGTATATGCGTGCTGTGATCCGACGGAATCTGAAGCGATTGAATACAGGCAAGCGTAATGTACAACGTTAGATATGCTACACTTTCCTACTCGGACAGACCATGATCCATCGCTCGTCAACCACAACCCTATCGTTGACTTTCCTTGTTCTCGGTTGCCCGTCTCTTTGCCCGCACCATGGCCTTCCTTCGCTCACCACCGTCCACCTTGTGACCCCTCGTGACCTCCCAGATGCCCTCTTGCAGCCGTATCCGTGCCCTCAGCCCACTGCTCCCCTTCACTGACTCCACATAGCTCCCCTTGATCGTTTTGGCACCTTTGACCACTACACCATCCACACCCTTCAGCGTTGCTAGCGGCTCGGGCGGTGCTTCGGCGGAAGTAGGGACGTTCACCACCACCTTGCGTGTTCCCGGGTCGTGTGTCGCCGTCGCTATGGCGGAGCGGGCATGCATTCCCGGGAGCGGATGGCTCCCCACCGGCGCTTCCATGAGCTTCATTTCGGCGACGCCGTCCGTCACGTGCTGGCAGTCTCCGCCGATGCCGTATTCCCCATTGCGGTACTTCTCGCGCCATTGGAGCAGGTATTTCCTCGACCGCGCGGGCTCGACGCCCAGCTCTTTCAATTGGTGTGACGACAGGGTGAAGAGGGCTTCCCAGGACGGGATCTTGGTCGCGTGTGCAGAGAGGCCCCGTCCGATGGCGCTCAGAAAGGCTTTGTGGTCTGGAATGAAGGGAATGGGCTTCGGGACGGGGCGGATGGGTATCGAGTGCTGCAGGTTGCGGACGCAGACCCTGGGGGTAGAGACGGCGACGGCGGTCGCATTGAGGAGCGGTCTTCGGATCATGATGGCGCGGAAGGACTGAATGGCTGCTCGCGATCAAGCCGACGTGAACTTTTCGGGGATGCCAAGGCCGGCCGTGCGCGCCGTCATCAGCTCCAAGGCCCCTCCCGAGCTACGGACCATCTCCCACCACTCACACCTCTCACCTCACCCTCCCAGCAGCAGCAGCAGCAGCAGCAGCAGCAGCAGTAGTAGAGAGTCTCCTATTGCCCACACGCACCACACGACCCCTGCACAATGGCGGCCCCCGAAGTCAACCATCTCTTCCACCACCCCATCGCCGACCACTCCTTCTCCGCCGACCGCCAGACGCTCGCCGTCGCGCGCGAGAACAACATCGACCTGTACCAGCGCTCCGGCGATAAGTACACGCTCAAGGACGAGCTCACGGGCCACGACAAGACCGTCACCGGCGTCGACATTGCGCCCAAGTCGGGCAAGATCGTGACATGTTCCCAGGACCGCAACGCCTACGTCTGGGAGCACTCGCCCCAGGGGGGCTGGAAGCCCACTCTCGTCCTGCTCCGCATCAACCGGGCCGCGACCTGTGTGCGCTGGGCGCCCTCCGAGTCCAAGTTCGCCGTCGGCTCTGGCGCCCGCCTCATCCCCGTGTGCTACTTTGAAGAAGAGGACAACTGGTGGGTCAGCAAGCACATCAAGAAGCCGATCCGCTCGACCATCACCTCCGTCGCCTGGCACCCCAACTCCGTCCTCCTGGCCGCCGGCTCCACCGATGGCCATGCCCGCGTGCTCTCCGCCTTTGTCAAGGGCGTCGATGAGCGGCCGGAGCCTTCGCCTTGGGGAGAGAGGCTGCCGTTCAACACCGTGTGTGGCGAGTTCTTGAACAACACCGCCGGCTGGGTCCACAGCGTGGCTTTCTCGCCGTCTGGCAACGCTTTGGCCTTTGCCTCCCACGACAGCAACCTGACTGTCGTCTACCCCTCTCAAGCCGACCAGCCGCCAAAGGCCGTGCTCAGCATCAGCACCCAGGTGCTCCCTTTCATGTCGCTTCTCTGGTCCTCGGAAACTGAGATCATCGCTGCCGGATACAATTGCGAGGCATTCAGGTTGCAGGGTTCTGAGGATGGCTGGCAGCTCGCAGGGAGTTTGGAGAGCAAGGGCCGTCCTGGTGTCCAGGATCAGCGCGAGGAGAGCGCACTCAACATGTTCAGGCAGATGGATCTCAAGGGCAAGGTCACCGACGACACAAAGCTCAAGACGGTGCACCAGAACACCATCAACACGATCCGCCCGTTCGAAGAGGCCGGCGGAAACGTCACCAAGGTCAGCTCGACGGGCGTGGATGGAAGGGTGGTCATTTGGTCTTTGTAGATAAAGCATAGTAGTAGTCAATTGAGTTCGCAGTTTTACACCAAACCCGTAGGCCGGTAGTATTCTCGCAGAAGCGGAGATTCATGCTATATCAACTCATGACCGACGCCGCAAAGAAGCCGACCCAGGTACAAAAGGAACCTCCATAAACACCAGCCGTAGCTCTATCATACACTCCAGAACCATCACGCATCACGCATCTCACATCACGCATCTCACATCTCACATCTCACATCAACCAAACCCAGCAAACCCTTTTTGCTGAAACAAGTCCCCAACAACAGCCTGTCCATTCCCAGCACCATCCCCACCGCCCATACCCCCAGCATCGCCCATGCCACCATCATTCAGAAACCAACTCCAGTCCTGATCGATATCCATGGGCATATTCTGCCACGAAAAGTTATTCGTGGGCAAGGGGAAGTTGCTGAGGGAATCGTCGTTGATCTGTGTACCCGTGGCGGTACCAGTACTCGTGGTCGTAGGCGCATCGAGAGCATTCCCCCAGTTGTAGAAACCCTCGTATGACACGAAAGGGTCCTGGAACCCGAAACCTTGTTGGTTCTGGGCGTGGGAGGGAGAGGTGGTGGATGTTTGGTTCGTTTTTGATGATGGGGTGGTTGTTAGACCGGGGTTCGGGGTTGAGGGGTTTTGGGAGAAGAAGTTCATGGTGGATGCGGTGGTGGAGGTGGAAGAGGGGGTGAGTTGTTGAGGGTTGTTGTTGTTGTTGTGGTGGTTGTGGTTGTTGAGCGAAGAGGCGCTGCGTGAGGCGACTTTGCGAGCGGCTACGTTTTCTGGTAGGCCGTCTGGACCGATTACTTTTCCGCCGCGGCGAATCGAAATGGTGCCGAAGTACGGGATGACGAATTCTATCATCTCGGGCCCGTTTCCGGGGGCGCCGCAGCTAGGGTCGTCGGCGCCGCCGCCAACTTGTCCGATGTTCTCGTGTCTGTACTTCATCAACATCTTCTCGAGCACGTCGCCGCTCTGCATGGCTACTTTGCCGCCCTTTTCCGAGGACGCGCGGCGGAAAATGTCGATGCTGATTTCGATCAGGCGGATGTCTGTTTCTTTGTCTTTGAGCGAGGCCGTGGACGCGGATATCGCGGACGGGGCGCCGTAGTTGAAGATGCCGAGCATGATGAGCACCGCGGAGGTGAAGCCGATGAAGTCGATGGCCTTGCATTCATAGAGGGGCTGTACGGTGCCAGTGCGAAGGGATTGGTAGAGTCGGAGGACTTCGCGGGACCCGGCTAGACAGGCGGTGCGCGAGTATGTGAAACGGCTGTTGGTTTGGGACTTCAGCATGAAGGGGAGATGTAGATGCACGCGGATCTGATGGTAAGTTATCTGTGCCATGATTCGCTCTCTGAGCTCGGCGGCATTGCCTTGGATGTCGAGCAAGAGTTCCGAGTACTCGAGCCAGTTGGGATCCAGCTGTTTCCAGAGGTCCTCGAGCTCTTGGTCGATTTGCAGTGCCCAGGCGAAGGATTGCTCGACCATTCCTTGGTTGCGGTCAATTACCTTGCCGGCGAGCATGCAGACGCGGTTCATGAACATGAGGGGCGGGAGGTAGGGACTGTTGGTGGGAATTTCGGGGAGAGTGAGGTCGCAGTGGGCGTCGTTGATGCCGTAAGGGAGGCCGAGCAGAAGGGAGAGGAAGCGGTCGCCATGGTAGAGGGACCACCAGATCGATTCGTGGGCGGCGGAGTTGGTGCGTTTGCGGTGAAGTCCCTGTAGAGTGTTAAGATTCGATCGTATATAATATGTGCTGATAGACATACCATCAGCTGTGTGTACATCAAGCCTTTTCGGAGTGCTAGCCATGATCGTCGTGGCTGCCCTACGTCGGCATACCACTTTCCCTTCAGAATCAAAATCTCCATGCCCTCCAGTGTAGCCGCATATTCATCATCAGCCAGCACCCACTGGTCAATAGCCTCAATGCACCGCTCGACTTCTCTCTCATCATCGGTGCAAATACCAACAGCAAGTAGAACAGTTCCCATAGCGCCGATATTCGAATCAGACAGTGCTTTAGCGGCAAATTGAGCCAGTGTCTCGTCCTGTCTGGTACACGTGCCACTACACTTATGACGCCATGTCAACCACCATTCACTATTGGTGTTCAAAACCTTATTGAGCTGAGGTTGAGGTGGTAGCATGCTTAACAGAGCTTGTTTCGCGCGTTCTTTCTTTGCAGACTGTGCTTGCGACGTGTCTTCCATTACATCAGGTGCATTCTTGTAGCTGATGGTGTAGCGATCTTGCTCGATTGTGTTTGGAATGGGCGAGGAGCCTTTGCGATGCGGTTCCAACCGCGCTTTGATGCGCTCTTCGGCATCGTTGAGCTAGGAATGTCAGTGGTGCGTAAGCCACAGGGGGAGAGATGATTTACAGCAGCCTCAAATACCGACAAAATGGGCACGTGATGTCCTCTATCCGAAGGCGCTCTCTGTGCATTCATAAGCACTGCCGACGACGCTTTTGACGACAGAGGCGTCGGCGGGAATGCATCTTTGCAGATGGTGGTGGGTGTCTTGAGTGATATCGAGGCTGAATCCGACGTACTCCTTTCGGTCTTCTCCTCAAGCAGGGAGTCTACCAAGGCCTCGAGACGGGACACTCGTTCACGAAGGTTCTTCCGGTGATCGACAACGACTTCTGGGTCGGCATGCTCTTGGTCGATACATCGGCTTCCCCGTGCGAAGCATTCCGAGCAGACATCTGGATTGTCGTGTGGATAGATGCACCTGATCTTGCGCCGACGACCTGCATGTGATCAGAGCGGGCTCAATATATGCGACATGAGGCAACACAAAGGGAAGATGACGAGGGGGGAGGAGTGGAAGTGAAGTGAGGAAGAGGTGCTTAGACAGGACTGATGGAGGGTCGATTAAGACACGAATGAACAAGCAACATACACTCAAAACAGCTGTGAGTCCCCTTGCGCATCTTCTTGCGCGACGGCAGCGTCTCTTCCTTGGGCATATTGATGTCACCCTCCCTGCTCCTCCGTGCTCGTCCTCTTCGTCCGGAAGCGTCCGCAACGTCCAAACCCAACCTCGATATAAAGCCAGCGGATTCTGGCGACTAGCGCAAGCCTTACACAATCGACGGTACGGCAGAGAGAAATCGAGGATATCAGAAAATGTTAGAAAGCAAAGTCGGAGGAGCTGACGAGAAACAATGGAGGTAACGTTCGTCCGCGATCTTTTGTCCGGGCTGACTCAGCGAAAGGACGAAGCGAGCGGTGCAACAATTGCCCCGGCAGCAAACATCTAAGCTGTGATAAGCCAGGAATCTAGCTGATGATATACGGCGCGTAGGCAGCAACAGTTACGCATGTACGCTGCTTACGGTATGTGGTGGTCACTGGAGTGGTCTGCTTGGAGCGAATGCGAAGCTACGACCAATTGAGATGGAGGTGGATAGTATTTGCCAAGGAACGCGGACGGTCTTTCATCCTCCGACCCAGTCGTCCCGCATAACAGCCGAGAAAGTATCTAGTCTTTTGCACGATTTATCTCCGTCGGCAAGAGGATTTCGGAGCCGAAGAGCTCGAGAGTCCGTACTAGAAGAACCAGAGACGACCAGAGTCCCTTCTCCCTCAAACATGCTCACCGACAGACCGACAGACCGACAGCGGGGATAGACCAGTAGGTGTACGATGCCACGATGCGTATCCGCCCAAACAGCAGGGTATGTGTGAATGCTGTTCCAATCAACATCACTGTGTATTAGGTGGTATAGGTACACAATTAGACATGAAACCATGGTACGTACCATGGTACTGTAAGATGCCAAGCGAAACACTGCGGTTTTGTGCTCGCTCGCGGAGAGGAAAGTCGCACGAGCTTACGGTGCGCATCGCACCACAATCAGCCCTACGAGACAAGCTAAGACTCTAAGTGAAGATCAATCGTCATTCCGTGGGTCCCGCTAGTTACAACAAAGCCAACCCGCGACCACCCCCAGTACCCCAACGACCTTCCCCAGCTTCTGCCATTCTCCACTACGTAATCGAGTACACGTAGAATCTCCAGATCTCCATTCTACAATCCATTCTCCCTAATCGTTTTCCTCTCCGTTACATTGCAATTCGTTACGAACATGGAGGCAACACAGTACCAAAAACCACAGCAACAGCACCAACCATACCACCGTCTCCCTCCCTCTCCACCCCCCTCCCCACCAGCAGCACGCAAAAGACACCAAAGAAAGAAACTCAACCGACACGACCCATTCCTCGACCTCGGCGAAATAAACAGCACAACAGTCACACCACGTGCAAGCTCAGACTCCCTACCCCGGACCCCAACAACGCCCAGCAACCCAGACAAAGAGGAAAAAGAAGTAGAAGAATCATCACTCCTCAACCGGGTACGCAACCCCTTCCAACCCAATCCATCCCAAAAAAAAAAAAACCCCCCCCCCCCCATTTCTCCCCCCAAAACAGCGAATAGCCTACTACGCATCTAAAAAGCTAACAACTCCCCGTGCAACAACCAGATAATAATCACACCCATCCTCTTCACATCCTTCCTCCTCTCGCTCTTCCTAATAAACCGCGCAGACCGTCTCCGCCGCACAAAACCACCCAGCACCAATACCGCCAACACCACCCATCCTCCCTCCGCCTCCCTCCCGAACCCCCTCTTCACCCTCCTTACCCCATCCACCTGGCTCAACCCCGAACCCTACCAAGACCCCACCACCACCACCACCACCACAACCCCTCCTCCCACACCCCCCCGCAACCAAAACAACAAAAGACCATGGCACCTCCACAACAAGATCCGCAAAATCGCGCACTTGGAAATCAGCGACGCGCTCGAGATGCGGGGGCGCGTTATTGTAGGCATGGGCGTTGTGGGGCTGGTGGTGATTTGCGTTGCGTGGGTGGGTGCGAGGTGGGTTGTTGGGAGGGTTTGGGGGTGAGAGTGGTGAGATGAGGGGATGGGTATACACAGTAAGGAGTAAAGGTTAGAGAAAAGGATTGGAAAAAAGGGTTGGAAAGGGGAGTAAGCATGATCATGATTCATGATTGGAGATTGAAGAAGATATTATGTGAGATCCACGTATTCACGAATGGAACATCATGACAAACAAAACACAACACAGAAGGGGAGGGGAAGGATTCCACGTATTATTGCCACTCAAAGACACAAAAACGCAAGAAATCCAACAACAAACAGCACAGCACAGCACATTCCGCAAAGACCTTCCAAGTAAAAAAAGAAAGTAAGGAAGGTGAATGTCGTATAGAAAGATATATCAAAAGATAGATAGATAAGTAGACGTGAAAGTGTCGATAACAAGCCACATCAACCGTCGCACAACAAACCCGACATGAAAAAAAAGCAGTAGCCCATGTAAGAGATAAAATGCGAACATAAAAAGAAGAGTCCGGGGGTAAATATCCTTCCTTTCACGTACCAATCCAATCCAATCCAAATCAACCAATCATACAACAAAACACCAATCCACCCGATGAGTAAATTGACACAAAGTCGGGTATCAACCAGAAAATATAGGGTATTCCGTTTCCATATCCCTCCCCCAAAAATGCTCCGACCCGTTCATTTCAGCTTTCCTGTCCATGCCGTTGCTGCGTGGGCGAATCTTCGCAGCTCCAGCCCTCCATGCGAATAATGATGTCGAGGTCCAGATCTAGTCAAGCGGAATCCGGCGGTGCGAAGAAGAGCACAATCTCGCCGCGGTCGTTGCGCCTCAGCCGCATGCTCTTCCACAGCTCCTTTTCCTCCTCCGCTTTGGAAACACCCCGGTCCCAACTGTCATAGCGTTCGCGGTGGTATCGCTTCAAGGTCTTGTTGATGCTCATGCCACGCTCGGATTCGGGCCCCTTGTTCACAAAAGACATGAACAGCTCGGCGCGAGCCTCGTGCTCCGTCTTAACGGGCGCAACGTCTCCGTTGGGACGAACGATTAGCTGGCCATTCCCATCGGGAATTGGAGAGTAGGACCGAGAGGGATGGTACTCGATGGCCTTCATCGTCTTGCGCTCACGCCCGGGTGACTCGGAGGGAGAGTAATGGAGACGACGAACCTCGCGCGTCTTCCGGCTTTCCACCGCAGAGTCATCCCTCTTCTTCATCTTAGGCCGAACCTTGACAAGCGCGGTACTCGCTTTGCGCTCCTTGCGTTCGCGATCACGTCCCCGGTCTTTGTCCTTCTTTGCTTCCTTTAGTTCGGCCTTGCGTTCCTTCTCATGCAGAAGATCGAGCTGTTTCTGGGCGCGGAGGAAGGCCTTCGAGGGGCCTTGCTTTGCGCGCTTCATCGGACTCAGCGGGGAGTTTGCGTATTCCGCAGAGTACTCGGGGGACGGAGGGAACTCGTTGCGAGCCAGCAGTCGATTGAGTCCCCCAGTAAGACCAGAATGGAGCACAGGCGGAGCATCGGACATCATGATATCCCTCTCCTCTTGCGTGCGCACAAGCGTCATGTCTAGCTCGGGTGGCGAGTTGCGCTTGCGCTTGCGCTCCTCCTTCCTGATGGTGGTATCGATGTCCTTGTCGCGCGACTTGGTTCGGTTGTGTTTGGATTTGGGAGCAGGCGTGACGTAGCTCATGTTGGGTTCCTGTTCGCGGATGTCGTACGACGAGTCGAAGCACTCGTTGGTGGGCCGGACGGACCCATCACCATATGCAAAGCCATTCTGCATAGATTCCTCGTTTACTTGGAACTTCATCACATCGAATTCGTGTGTCCGAGGCTCCTCCTCGTACGGAGGTGGCTGGCTGTCCTCGATCATGCGCGATTCGTCGACGGGAAAATCATGGCGGGAGGGTTTCGGGGTGCGCGAGTTGTCGAGGAAGTCGAACACATTGACGGGCGGCAGCGCAGCGCGCTCCTCGTACCCTAGGGAGTTGGACGCCGGTGGCGGAGTGGGTGCGCGGGGAGGGGCATCGACGAGGGCGACGGCGCCGGTGTCAACATCGGGGTCGTCTTCGACGTACGCATGCGGGACGAGTGCCTGTACGCTGTCCTTTTTCTGGTGGTGCTGCTGCTGCGGCTTCTTCTTCTCTTTGTAGAGCTTGCCTTGGTATTTCTGGTCTTCGGTGATACAGGCCTAGCAACCGTCAGCCCACGTCATGCGGCGCAAATCGCATGTTTACGAGCCAAACACGGGCGACGGAGAGGAATGCGGGCAGGAAAAAACGCGGAAAAGAGGCAGAAAAGAGGCAGAAAAGACGAGGAAGGTGCAGAGCAGTGAACGACATACCGTGTGGGACCTGTACGAAGCACCCTCGAAGTGGACCATGCAGTCCAGACAGGTGTAGGATGCGCCATAGCACTGGTTGCGATGGCCGTCTAGCTTCTTCTTCGTGAGGACATCCCCGCAATTCTGTTCGCAGCAGTTCACAGTCAGCGTCGCTCGTGCAGCTGGGGCGCCGTGCGTAAACACAACATAGGTAACATAACATGACATGACATACCTCGCAGGAGAACGAGACCATGGCGGCGTCGAGGATTCGATGTGCAGAACGGCGGTGAACAGATGGCGGGCTGTCAATGGTAGATGAACAAGAGTCGGTGAGGTTTTAGTAGACTAGGGCGACGACGACCATGCTGCTGGACTGCTGCCAGGTGCCAGGTGCCAGGTGCAAGGAGTATGTACGTATGTACTGCGGCGGGGGGGGGGAGGGGATGGAGTTTCAGTTGCTCGTCAAACACGACGGGTGCACGTATTTTCCCAACTATCTAGATAGCACCTAGGCTGGGAATAGTGCCCGTCATTCGCGGAGGACGCGGGTCCCTTGCACGCAACACCACTAGATACTGGACTGCTGCATTCAAGCGCGCTGCAGCCGCCTCTTGTCCTAAGATTATCACGAGGCGTTCAGCCCGCGCCAGCCACATACTCGACCATCATCATACAGTAGGTAGGTAGGGGCATGCCGCGGGCAGAATGCGCGACGTCGCAAGTAGACAATCCACCTACTCGACCTCTCATATTATTGCCGCCTCGAGTCCGCCACTATCTACTACATACCACCTACATACCTCCGTTCTTGCACCTGCCCGCCATGTCGGCATTCGCCCGTCAGAAAACCATCTGAGACATGTCTTTGTGAAACCCGCCGACGTGACCTCCTGCAGATCCTCAATGCCCACCACCTGCGTCATCCTCGTGTAGCGAATAATGACCTGTAGACTGCCGGCGCGAAGACACGCCAAGACCCCAGCATCTTTGCGCCCCAGACTTCTCCAGTGTCGCTCACCGAAGTGCAAGTCCCCAGTCCAGGCTGTCTTCCAAAACAGCCTCGACCTGTGCCTCGCTATACTCTACGCGCCGGTCCTGTCCCCGGGTTCGCGTGCAAGCTACCCGCTCTTGTCCTTTGCATCTTCCTCCCCGCACCCGCAGTCATATGCGTCCCCGATGTTCTCGCAGTTGAACTCGGCCTTCTTGAGGCGCTTGTTGACCATGTTGTGCACCATGCAGCCCCACATTGCCGCCGCCGAGCGCGACGAGACCTGAGGGGGGTATTTGGCCAGAATCTTTCCGAAATGCTCAGCACATTCTCCGCTGCAAACACAGTTAGCCCCGCATGTCTCTCACTGCCAGGCCGGCCCCAAAACACGTGTGGCATACCATGGGTACAGTCGCTGGAACAGGTGTACGTATGACCGTAGAGCTTCCTTCTCGTCTGCCGTAGGCTTCTCGGGGAAGCGACCGAAGGTCGTGTGCAGCACTTTCCAAGCGGCGCGGCCGAGTTCTGCCCTGCGAGGAGAGGTGTCAGTCGTGTGTGCTGCGCCGATAGGTCACGCGCTGCCATGTTTGCTCAAGACGTACTTTGCCGTGGCGTTCCCGAGCTTGGGGGCAATCGCATGTCCAGTGAGCAAAGCACCACTCGAGGATCCGCCTGATGTGCCTTCCTTCGCGTCCGACGTGCCTTCCTTCGCTTGCGGTACGGGTGAAGGAGCTGCTCGGTAGCCTTCGAGTCGGACGAACAGGAAAAGCGCAATGACAAAGAAGGCGAGGAGGACGAAGCGGCTCTTGGCGGCTGGATGCGCCATGGTGGTATCGATGTTCCAATTAGAAATATTCTCCAGCGTCGTGGTCGTGCGATCGCGACGTTGTAGAAGCGGAACCGCTGAAGTTGTGCCCTGAAAGTGAGCTTCACCCCCCTCGGCTACACCTGCCCTCTCCGCATGCGACGACGACGCTGCAAGAACGTCATCCGTGGAAGAACGACACCAACGATGGTGACGACGGCATGTTGAAATAGTGGTGAAGGAGAGCACGGCGACTTTTTGATAGATCCTAGCGGCTGAACAAGGCTATCGCCGGTATTGCCGTCATGTGCGAGCCGATATCGCTGCTCTCGTCATTGTAGCTCTCGAATAATAACTAAGCCCGAATTTCTGACTTTTGTGTGGACCGTCGCCGCACTCTCATAGCACAAACTTCACACCTTGTGCACCTTGCTTCCATCATGTCTGACTACCCGCCGCCCCCGGTAAACACAATTGGTGCGTCAATGGCTCACATGCCCTCCCTCTGAACTGCTTCAATTTCCACCGTGAAGGGGGGCACTGACGTTTGCGTAGACTGGAGCAACATTGGCTTCAAGATCCGCGAAGGTATGACCATGACCCAATATGAAGAAAACCACCTCGAGCAGATGAGTCACAAAAACATGTGACCAAACCAACAAGCCTCCGAACATGGAAAAAAGAAAGAAAGAAAAAAAAACCACACGACCACATCACTAAAACCACACAGTCGCCGGCCACGTAGAATCGCACTACTCAGTCCAAACCGGAAAATGGTCACCACCCCAATTCGTCGAGGACCCGTACCTCCGACTCCACGGCATGGCGCCGGGACTGAACTACGGCCAGCAATGCTACGAAGGTCTCAAAGCCTTCCGCGACCCCACCGGCTCCATCAACATCTTCCGGCCCAACAAGAACGCCGAGCGCATGCAGCACTCCTCCTCCATCATCTCCATCCCCGAGGTACCCGTCGACCATTTCCTCAGCTGCGTTAATCTCGCCGTCGGCATGAACGCCGCATACGTCCCGCCCCACGAGACGGGCGCTGCCATGTATGTGCGGCCCTTGGTGTTCGGGAGCTCCGCCCAGCTCGGCCTGAATCCGCCCGAGGAGTACACGTTCTGCGTGTACGTTGTGCCGACCGGCGTCTACCACGGCGTGCATCCCGTCGACGCTCTGATTCTCGAGCAATTCGATCGCTCGGCCCCGGAGGGTACGGGGTCTGGTAAGGTCGGGGGGAACTATGCGCCCGTGCTGCGGTGGAGCGAGAAGGCTCACCGTGCTGGTTACGGCATTACTCTTCACTTGGATAGCAAGACGAGGAGTGTTATTGACGAGTTCTCGACGTCTGCTTTCATCGGTGTCAAGAAGAATGGCGATGCGATTAAGCTTGTGACGTCGAGCAGTAAGAACATCATCAAGAGTGTGACCGGCGACAGTATTCTGAAGATCGGAGAGTCGTTTGGTTGGGAGACCGAGTCTAGAGAGGTTCGCTACATTCCACCAAACGTCCCGTCCCAGCCTAACACAGATCACTAATGTGTTCTACAGATCCCCTACGACGAATTGAAGGAGTTCGACGAAGTCCTCGCTGCCGGTACCGCCGCCGCTCTCGTTCCTATCAAGTCCATCAATCTGGAGTCCAAGGCCGACAAGCTCACTTATCTTGATTCCGACGAACCCGGTCCCATATGTGTCAAGCTTCTCTCCACGCTGAAGGGGATCCAACAAGGCAAGATCGAAGATAAACAGGGTTGGCTGTTCAAGGTCAATAAACCTGATATCTGGGGGACGAAGATAGAGAATGGGGGGAAGAAAACGGTGGATGAGTTGCCGTGAGAGTAGTCAGGGAATGCGTGTTTGAACTTGGAACGTAACAGTCAGTGATTTTTTTTTCCTTCAAAAATAGGCAGGGTGGCCAAATCATTTATAGAAGAAGATGCTTGCATAGGCTCGCTCGCTCGTGTGGTTAGCATATGAATGAAACTTGACAAAACTTGACATGAATGGCCCACAACCACAACCACAGCGCCTAAATCTCATCCCGATGGGTTTGCGCTAGAAGTGGGAAAGACCATGCATAGATACATAGATTTCGATGCTTCATTGTTTGCACAGTCCATAACATGGCCATCTCTGGTTGACAATCCTACTCATCGCGAACCCCACTCACGAGGCCCCCCTCTCTATGGCGCTACAATACCCACCCGTACAAAACATCGCTATCCAAGCACCATCCCCGACCATCTCACAAAGACACATCTATTATACAATTGCGCGCAAATCCCCACTATCTCACTATCCACCATCAATCCAGTAACCACTACACCACGCGGGAGTTCCCCACCTTCTTCTTCTCCAGTTCCTCATCTTCATCATCACTGCTACTTCTACTATCGCTATCGCTGTCACTCGAGTCCCCAGCGCCAAAGACGTCTTCAATCTGCCGAGCGAGCCTTTCCTTCACGTTGTCTGGGCTTTGTAGGGCCTTTTGAGCCTTTTGGCTTTTCCCCGCTGCTGCTGCCGCCGCCGCTTTTGCTGCGGCGATTTGCTCTTTGATAGTGGGGTATATGGCATATGATTTGCGGGAGGGTTTGGGCTGTGTAGATGGTCGGGAAAACGTCTGGGTATTCCTCGGAGTTCCGCGGGCTACGGGTTGTGAGAGACTCAATGGTTGCGCAGATACTGGGGCCGACGACGGCGGTTGTGCGTGTACGGCAGAAGCCAAGATTTTGTTGGTCGTTGGGGTCGAGGTTATCTTGTCGTTAGTCTTCTTTGCGGCCTTATTCGAGCCGGTGAAGGCTGAGGCTCTGTTCTTGAGGTCTTGTGTACGTCCAACAGAAGGTGGAACATCGATCGTCATTGACGACTTCATATTGCCCTTGGCCTTGTCTTCCGCCTCCTCATCAGAGCTGATGTCGATCAAATCTTCGCTCTCGGTACCCTGTGCGCCTGCAACAGGGGATGCGAGATCCGTGGCCTTTGGTGTTGAGGTGTCCTCATCCTCGTCCTCATCTTCAGTTGAGTCCGAGCTGCTGTCAATCGATTCCTCGCGTTTGAAGCCTTCATCGGCACTGGCAAATGGTTGGGAGGTGTCGGAATCGGAGTCCGATTCGTTGTTTGACTCTTCCGGTTGTGGTGAGCGACTCAGAAGACGTGCTGGTCGTTGTGGGGTGTCGGGGGACGACCTTGAGGAATTGGAGTTGCTCGCCGACTCTGCCTTCGTGTCGTCACCTTCACTCTCCGGATAAGTGTTTGGTACAACTTCCGGATTAGAAACTGAACGCGAGCGCGCATGTGAAGTCTGAGCCTCTTCGGTGGGATGGCTTGGTCGCTGTGCGCTGCCGAATCCCCATGACGTAGCATTCCAGGGTACTGAGTTGGCAGCGACCTCTTCTTGAATTCTTTGCTCAAGCTCATGGCTGCTTGGAGGCTGTTTGCGTATTTCGACGGGAACTTCCTCGGCGTCAGGTGTGGTGGGGTCGGATGCTTCAGTCGAGTTGACTATGGCGGCCCTATGGTCTTCATCTGAGTCAACGGTGGGTATAACATCTTTGCCGTCATTGATGGGATGTTTTCCTGCCAGCCGGATGGGATCGGTAGGCCTCTCCCCGAAAACTTCACGGGTGGGATCTTCGCTCTTCTGTGCCTTCTTCTGCCCTCCAGGGAACATCTTTCGCATCACTTTTGTGTGTTTCACGTCTTCGCGGCGGGTGCGCTTCTTTGGACTGCTCTGCGCTGTCGCATCAATAGCTGGGGTCGCGGACCTCGTTTCCGTATTGCGATTCCGGGCGCTCTTTCTTGTTCGAGGCTCAGACGTCTGGGCTTGTATCCTGCCGGGCGTTTTTTGTGCATTCGGAGTGCTCTCGACCTCATCACTGGCTGAGGTCTCGGTGTTGCGATTCCGGGCGCTCCTTGTGGTCCGAGGCCCAGACATCTGCGCCCGCAACTTCGCCCTGGGCGTGATTTGTGTATTAGGGGTGCTCTCTTCGACCTCATCGCTGGTTGAGGGCTCGGGCTGGGGGGTCTCGGTGTTGCGCTTCCGGGTGCCCCTCGTAGTTCGAGACCCAGACGTCTGCGCCCGCAACTTCCCCCTGGGCGTGATCTGTGTATTCGGAATACTCTCTTCAACTTCATCGTTAGATGATGGCTCGGGTTGGGGGGTCTCGGAGATGTAGTCTTCGGAATCGCTTATGGTCTGGGGCTCAGGTGCCATAGCTGGTGGAGAGCTCTCCTCGATGGCGTTACCGGAGTACACAGTGTGAGTGCCTGAAGATAGACGTACAAAATCAGCAAAATCCATTCCGAGGCCTGTCAATGAACTGTACGTACCAGCATGTTGCTGGCGTGAAGGGACAACAACGCTAGGCGAATGCGGTCTCCGTCTATTCCTCTGGGGTGGGAATGGAGTAATGAATTTCGGCCACAGTACAGGCGTAAACCAGGTTTTCGGCGCTGGACCCGCGGCCTGTTTCGGTGTTGGGTTGGGCGTCGCTGTCAAGAATGATTCGAGCTCGGGCGATTCCTCTTTAATAGGTACGCAGAACTCTTCATCGCCTGTCTGGTTCTCGCGCACAATTTCCAGCTCGTCCAGCCCATCCTTCTCTTTTCGCAACCGCAGTCGCTTGTTCACGCTCTCGGCGCTGCCTTTCCGCGGACGCTTCATTCTTCGCGGGTGCACGGTTGTGGGTAGAATTGGCGCATGCGCGTGGTGTTCGTGATGGTTCTGGCGCGGTCGGAGAAGTTGGAGACGCGCGGGGAGGCTTCACCTAGACAAAAGCTTGGCATCCGAAGAACTTGAAATTACTGGAGTGTGCATGTTTTCATAAGAGGTGGATCGCACATGGATGCGTTGTCGCGAAGCAGCTCTGCACTGTGCCCAGCGCCAGCTGTTGTTCTCTGTGGGTAAGTCTACCTAGATATACATATTTAAAGTCAGCATTGGATGTTGTGTCCTCACGTGACAGCGCGTTGTAGGTTCGCGCTTCTTGGCAGCCCCTTTGCGAACTTCCCAACTGCACATTATGCTATTATATATGCGCGTATAGAAGTTTCTCTTCCACAATTTTATGTGGAATACTACCAAATCTTCCATCTGCACTACAATACAGCATTACACGTTTCTTTGCGTCCCCTATACCGTTATAGAATTCGATTACATCGATGGGATACGAAGCGACACCTCTCAAGATCAATTGTCACCTTCCGCACTACCAGGGTCCGACATAGCCCATGGCTAGCAAAGACAGGAAGCGCAACGTAGAAACCTGTGTATCATGTTAAAGAAATCGCCCATTACGAACAAACCTAAATTTCCACAACAACTTCCCATCATCCTGATGCTCTTCGTACCTTTCCCTTGCATCGCCACCGACAAGAAAGCTCCCCAATTCCTTCACACCCTCCTTCAAGCCCTCCGTAAACGTTTCGTCTCCACAGTGACCACTCCCCTCGGTGTCAAAACTCACTTCGAGCTCCACGACATTCAAACTCGGCAAGTTCAACCCCTCTAGAACCTCGAAATGGATCTCTATATCCCTTTCCGGTTCCGTACACAGATACTGCCAATGGGATATGGCGCAGATTTCCAGTCTCAGGATGCGTACGCTAGGAGAGCCCGTGACTCCATTGCCGCGGTGTCGCAACGGACCCGAGTCGGGAGGTAAGACCTCTACGATGGAGACCATGTCGCGTTCGTTAGGAGCAATTTCGACCTGTTCGATAGTCCTTACGCTTCCTAGGTCGAAAATATTGCATTTCCAGGGGTTGACAAGGAGTTTGTTGGGGCGAGCGAAACTATTGGGGAAAATGGATTCCTCGCCCGTGTAGCGTGCTGTTGCGCCGCGGTGGAATTGCTCCATCGCTTCCAAGAGCAGAGATTTCGATGCTAGAAACCATGGCCTTGGATGTTTGCGGGTTCGCGACTTAAAAGCGTGGGGCGGGGGATCTGGATCTGAGCGGTAGGGGACCGAGTAACTGATGAAGAATTTGGATGATCTGTACATGATTGGGAACGCCGGCTGGCAGAGCCAGACCGAATGGTATATCAGGTCGCGAAGTTCGCGAGGGAGCTCGAATAGCGAGCCAGAGGGAGTGGCAGGAGCCGGGCGCTTCTGTCGTTTGGCGGCTGGTGTGGCCACTCTGCTGGAGTTTTTTGATGCCTTCCGCTTGTTTGTGCGATCTCTGAGATTGCGTCTGGGGGACATGGCGGGATGCTGCATTCCGAAAGGTTCGGCACGTGTTTTAGATGATCGCAAATGTACATGTAGAGATGAATGTACATTGTATGTGACGTCTTGGGGCCTTATCGATAGGGAAAGAGACAGGTCCCCGCTAGCCGAGGAAGCAGATGTAGCCGACCAGTCATCAACGTCTATTACATATTCCGACGTCCCATCGGATAGGCTCTGTTGCTCTCCAAAGGCAAGTCTGAATACATGTTAGCCCCGGCGACTCGAAGCTTCAATCATGCTTATCAGCCTCCTATACATACCATATCAATGCTTATCTCCTTCCTATCTCCACTTGGGCCTTTTCGCATGGGTGCACATGCAGATGTCACATTAGTCTCGCTGGACGAGGGGTAGCTTGAGCAGGATCAGCTCTGCTTCCAACTGATAAGGCGTCCTATGCCTGTTAAGTTTGTTCATCAGCAACGATGCTACTGGTTCCAGCCTACACGTTTATATCAACATCAGCTCTCCCCTCTCATGCTGCGAGTCTCGATATATCTCCACATAAGCCATATTTCCTTACCTTAGGGAAGTGCTTCACATCTCAATTATAGCATCATGGCAGAAAACGACCAGACAACCGATGGCAACGCACACCTTCCGGGAACAGTCCATCTGGTCGACCTGCTGGGGACGATGAGTGCACAGCACGCAGAAGGTCAGAGAGATATCGTACTTGTACCGGCTCCCTCGTCAGATCCCGACGATCCCTTGAATTGGTCGCCGTCCAGAAAAACATTAAGCACTGTTTGTATGTGTGTATATACCCTGTAAGTGATCTCCAGGTACAAGCTGTACAACATCCACGTGAATCTGGGGCAATACATTGTCAAGTTTCAAGATGCCGTGCACCAACACCCCTTCGGAGAGCTTTATTAAATCTGTATCGTCACTTCTAGAATGGTGGGTATAGCATCCGCAGCCATCTACTCGGTCCTGGAGCCAATCAGCAAAGAAACCGGTCTAACCTTGAACGATCTTAATCAAGGCACTGGGTCCGTTCCATCCAAAGCGAACCACGCCTATAGCTGACATTAGTAGCTACATGTTTCTTTTCTTCGGATGGGGCTGTCTAATCTGGCAACCGATGGCGCTCCAATACGGCAAGCGACCCATCTACCTTTTGTCGATCCTCGCAACCCTCGCAACCCAAGTCTGGGCACCATATACCAAGACGAACGGGCAATGGATCGCCAACAAAATCGTCCAAGGTTTTGTCGGAGCACCCGTTGAGAGCTTGTGCGAGATTAGCGTCACCGACATCTACTTTACCCACGAACGAGGTCGGTATATTGGGCTCTATGCCCTCTTGCTTGCCGGAAGTAATTTCTTCGCTCCGATTATCGCAGGCTTCATTGCGGACGCCCAGGGCTGGGAATGGGTGCTCGTATGTCTTCAACTTGGATCCAGGACAAACTTTCACTGACATGACATAGTACTGGTGCGCCATCTTCTGCGGCATTGGCTTCGTCTTCCTATTCTTCTTTATGGAAGAAACAAACTACGTCCGAAATGACATTGCCCTTCTATCCCGCACCCCAAGTCCCACACCAACCCCCGACCTCGCCTCTTCAGAGAAGACAGAAACCACACCATCCACCCTACCAACCCCCGCCTCCCTTCCACCAACTCCCCCTCCCAGAAGCCGCAAAACCTACCTCTCCAAACTCGCCCTGTACCAAACCAGCGACCTCCAAAAACCCAATCAACTCCCCGGCATGATGACACGCCCACTAATCTACCTCAGCTTCCCCGTAATCCTCTACGCCGGCTTCTCCTACGGCTCCAACCTAGTCTGGTTCAACGTCCTCAACGCCACAGCATCTCTAATCCTCTCAGGAACCTACAACTTCTCCGCCTCCATCGTCGGCGTCTGCTACGCCTCCGCACTCCTCGGCGTAGCCCTGGGCGCCGCGTACACGGGCTGGCTAGGCGACTGGTTCATGCTACGCACAGCCCGCAAAAACAACGGCATCATGGAGTCCGAGCACAGACTCTGGCTCTTCGTGCCGTCCCTTTTCCTCGTCCCTTTCGGTCTCATCCTTTGGGGCGTCGGCGCCGCACACTCTGTTCACTGGCTCGCTCCCGTTTTCGCCATGGGCGTTATCGCTATGACGAATTCTATCGGCTTGCAGATTAGTGTTACGTATTGCATCGATTCGTACCGCGCGCTTTCTGGCGAAGCTATCATTACTGTTATTCTGGTGAGGAATACTATGAGTTTTGCTATTGGATATGGTATTACGCCGTGGGTTACGGATATGGGACTGCAGAATTGCTTTGTTACGGCGGCGTTTGTAGGGTTGGCACAGGTTTGTACTATTTTTGTTATGATTAGGTATGGGAAGAGGTTGAGGGAGATGAGTGTGGTCAAGTATGGGAAATATGTTGATGTTATGGCGAAGAGTGGCATGGTACATTGAGAGATTTAATGCCATGTAAATGCTATCTATAATCATCCCATTTCGGTTACTTGTTCGTAATAATATTGAACTCGGGTTCGCCATTGTTTATCTATTACTACTCCATGCTGACGTTGGTCGGAAATATGCACAAGGAACTGAAACTTTCACAATCTATACAAACACACCGTCACATAAAATATCGCACATGCAGCATGTTAACAACCCTTTCCCAAAGCGCCTATAGCTGTCCAAGAATCACAACGCCATTTGTGCCGCTTCGCAAACCATGCATGCTGAGCTAAGGCTCTGAAAGCGGATAGCATTGGTGGGGATCAGTGTGGTGGCTAGAAGTCAATGTCCTCTTCGCCGACGACTGCAATCGCTAGGCGAGTGATTTGAGATGGGTTGTTATCATGTCACGTGAAGTCACTGCCGGGTCGCGTCGAGGAATTTGCGTAGCTGCGACACTCAAGTCGACTTCAAGTCGTCATTTTCCTCTCCTATGCGAGGTGGACTCCTCGATTTCGACGACTTCGGTCGGAAGGGCGATGGGCTTCGGCTAGCAAATCAGCATGCGAAGATGCACATCGGAAGCTTCGCACTAGTACTACATTCACACTCTCGCAGAAGACGGCGCTTCTGCGAAAGCGTCCATGGTGAAGATGTGGAGAAATGGAAACTCACGACCGTCTCCTCTCGCCCTCCTTCTTCCGCGCCTCGATCATCTTCAGCATGGTCTTCCGTCCATCTTGAGCATTGATCCTCTGGTCCCGCATCGACATGGAGATCTTATGCGTGGCATCCGCCTTCAGCAACCTCTTCAGCAGCAAGTGCTTCGTCAGAATGCAGACAAACACACCGCAGTCGCTCCCGTTCTCCTGCTGCGGCGCATCGTCCATATGTATGAACCTGAGGCGCTTCTGCAGCAGCTGTTCCAGCTTCATGCTGGTGTTGCAGGCTTCGCGGTGGTTGCTCGGCGACAACGAATCGTAGTGGAAGCTCACGCCATCGATGATGCTCACGAGCAAGAGGGACCAGTGCGAGCCGCCTTCGGCGTGAGTGGGATCGGGACTGTCGTTGATGGGGAGGAAGATGTGCGAGGTGGCGCGGAAGTCGGGGAGGGCGCTACGGAGAGTCATAGGGTCGGGCGTGTGCTGGAGCAGGTAGGACATGCTGGGCCGGAGGAGCACAATCTGCGCCTTGGGGAATGCGCCGAGTTCTTCGCGCTCAATGTACCTGGATAGAAGGTGAGTAAGGTACAGCGACTGGGGGGAAGGGTGGCGGCTGTACTCTTGCCAGAATGCGATCGCATTGTCTGTGAGCCAGTCATTCTTGATCGAGTCCACGTCGGCCTTCATCACTACCCTCAATCAGTGCCAGGTCTACGCGCCGCAAAGAACAAGAACATAAACAAAAACAAGGCGGCGCATACTCACACCGCACATCGTAGTCTAACACGCATTATTAGTCCTCATTCACCAGCGCCCCGAGTTGCACTCACAGGAAAGGTAGGCATCGTCGGGACTCAGGTTGTCCCCAAAGTGTTTACGCGCGCCATCCACGATTCTGGACAGGCTGGGCATCGTACGGTCTGGATGCCGGGCGCCCCGCTATCCAGTCTGCAGTCCTTGAACAACCGTCACAGTGGCGCTTTTGGACTATCGGTAAGCGCGTAAAATTTGGACACGGCAGCACAGAGGAGAGAAAGAGTGCAGAAAGAACTCGTGGCGGATGTACCGCGGGGGCCGGGATGACGTTGTTGCCTGCCGGAGATTCATGATCCGCGGCTGAGACCTGATTGGCCAATGATTGCCAAGGACGAGTATAGCATTGGTCTATGTGATCTACTTTGCTACTGTGAATATATGGTTACACGAAGGTAGACGGGAAAAAAGCATCACGCAGCGCCAGCAGCGTTTGCCACAGCTGCCAAGTCAAGTCTTCTCCACGGCAGACAGAATGCCAACAACATGGCCAGACCAGTGACGATGCAAGCCAGCACGAATGCACCCCTGATGCCATCAATGTACGCGGCCACGATGCCAATGACATCCCCGGGCGGGAAGGCCTCGCGAATCTTGCCAGCACCCGTGGCCACGACGCTCTGAGGGTTGATATTGGGCGCCACCTTGGGCAAGGTAACGATCAGCCTGTTGACAAAAACGGACTGTGCGGCCGACAGCCAGAGAGCTCCTCCCAGTGTCTGGAAACACAGCATCATGGACGTGGCCGACGAAAGATCGATGGGTTCGACGGTAGATTGTCCGACCATGACGGGGATCTGGAATGCTGCACCGAGGCCAAATCCGGAGATTAATTGAAACCCAATCCAGGTTCCGGTCGAGGTATGTGCGTCGAACATGTAGCACAGGCCCGAGCCCAGGATGCCGATAGCGGCGCCCACAACCATGACCACTATGGCCAGTCCCGTCGCCGAGATGACAAGCCCGGCACCAAAGGCTCCGGCTGCGGCCCCGAGAATGAACGGCAGGTTCTGAACACCTGAAATGATGGGTGTGCTGCCGCGAGAGGCTTGGAAGTAAATAGGCATGTAGTAAATCATAACGAAGAAACCGCCGGCCTGAAGAACGGTGTACATGGCTGAGATGCCTAGCTCACGGCGCATGAACAGCCTAGGAATGATGATGGCTCTTTCCCCCTGCCACCACTCATTGAGTCCGAACGTGATGATGAGAAGGCCTGAGCCGACGAGGAGTCCAATAACGACGGAAGAGGACCAGGGATAGACCTGGCCACCATAATGAACGGCGAGGATGTAGGAGACGGTCGCTCCCATAAGGAGAGTAGTGCCAAGAAGATCCATCTGCAGCAATTTCTCCCGCAAGGTAGCTTCCTGGGTCTTCGCTGTCGGAGGGGTGTGGAAGAAGAAGATGATAGTTACTACGGGGACGACACCGATGGGGAGATTGATGTAGAAACACCTATGTTGCGTCAGTTCCCGCGAATATAGGCAATCAAAGTTCAGAATAACACGTACCATCTCCAAGAGACATTTCCAGAGAAAACCCCGCCTAGCAAAGGACCAAGAACGCTACCGACACCGTAGATGGCTCCTAGAAGACCGGTGTATGCCGCTCTTTTCCGGGGCTCGGCCATGAACCCGATCATGGTATAACAACCACAGCCGACACCAGCAGCACCCATACCGGCGATCGCGCGGCCAACAATGAAAGCTTCCGACGTAGGCGCAGCGGCACAGAGAACACTACCCACTTCGAAAATAGCGATGGCGACGAGGAAGCTAATTTTCAAGGGGAAGTACTTGTATATCTTTCCCCAGGTTGACTGGAATCCAGCGGCTGTCATGAAGAAAATGGCTCCATACCATACGACATCCTTGATGCCTTGGAATTCGTCAGTGATGGCTGGGATGGCAGTTGCGACAATCGTCTGCGGGCTGTTAGTGCTCAAGATCAGGACGAGCAAGCGACCTCATGAGATTGAACGTGCCATATCAAGGGAAATCAGGAAAATGCTGATGACCAGTGAGAATACCATCATCCATAGTCGTGGGCCAGAGGGATAGATGTCCTCCTCTGGCTCCTCGCCTTCGACTCGGTTGGAAGCATCTGGGGGCGACGTTGATTTCTCCATGGCTGTGATTCTGTGAAAGGAGAAGCGTCGGGAGGTATGTTCAACTACACAAGTTTGTAGTACTTGGGGCTTCTGGGTCTAGACCATAGTTGGGGTGATTTTGCTCCCAAGAAAATACGAGGGTTCTTTGTAGTTTGTCAACCGGTTGCAGTTCAGATTGTGGCACCCGTGTTCGGGCTGTCATATCTAGCCGGTCCCGAATCGTGTAACCACGCGGGGGAACCACATCCCCGCGTTGCAGGCCAGATCTTGCATCTCGCTTGTGGCTGCAGACAGGGCGTTTGCGGCGTGAAGCTGACTGGAGCGTTTTTGTGTAGGCGCACACTACTGACGTTCGTATCATAGAGCTAGGGCCCTCCCGCTGCAGGAAACTAGCGAGGAAATTAGCGAGGACACTAGTGGCGGGCGCTAGACAGGGATCCATATGGTATGCACATGTGTACCACCTATCTGCCAGTGCTGCATCGGGCGAATACTCTGTCCGATTCCGACGCACCTAAACAAAGACCATGTGTTGGGCTATACCTACAGTGGGCGGCGCTGCTCTCTCTCCCATACCCATACAGCCAGCGTTCGTTCAGCGTCGAGCCCCGACAGCACTCCATCATGTCCAGCAAACTCGAAAGCAAAGCTTCCTCCGAGGCGACCACCTTTGGCTTCCTGCGCCGTCAATTCACAAAACCTAAACCTCTCCCCACTGGGATCAGACTCACCAACCAAGTCGCCATCATCACAGGGAGCAATGTCGGCCTCGGGCTCGAAGCATCGCGTCAGTTCCTCCAGCTCGGCCTCGCGCACCTCGTCATGGGCGTACGCTCGCAGGCCAAAGGTGACGCTGCTGCTGCTCAACTCCGCAAGCAGTTCCCCTCTGCCACAATTTCCGTCTGGCTCGTAGACTTGGAATCTTACGACTCGATCCTCGCCTTCGCTGAGAAGTGCGCAGCCCTGCCGCGCATCGACATTGCCATCTTGAATGCAGGCCTCGTCAGTTCCTCGTACAAAGTCGTGCCCAATACCAAGCACGAGTTGACGTTGCAAGTCAACTACCTCTCTACGGTTCTGCTCGCCATCCTGCTGCTCCCTCTTCTCAAAGCGAAAAAGCCCATCGACGCCCCGAGACCCCCAGTTCTCTCCATCGTTGGCTCCGATTTGGCCTACAGCGCAGAAATTGACCCGAAGAAGCCAATACTGAAGCAATTCGATGACGCAAAGGGCTACGATCAGTTCCCTTGGTACGGAAAGTCGAAGCTGCTGCTCATCCCCTTCGCTGCCAAGCTCGCCGAGTTCGTGAGCGCCGATGATGTCCTCGTCAACATTGCGAATCCCGGCATGACCAGGGGCACTGATTTCTTCCGCGCCTTCCCAGCGCTGCTGAAGAAAATCGTCGGCCTTGCCCAGCTTATCGTCGCCAGATCGGCGTCGGTTGGTGCGAGCCTCTACGTCCATGCTGCCCTCGCTGAGGGTAAAGAGAGCCATGGCTCCTTCACCAGCGATTGGACCATCAAACCGTATCCGAAATTGCTCTACTCGCCTGCAGGTCAAGAGCTGCGAGACAAGTTGTGGGTCGAAACCCTCGCCGAGTTGGAATTCGCAGGCGCCGGGAATATTGTGAAGGGTCTGGGAGGTAAGAGTAAGAGTGCTACCGCTTGATATACTCTTTCCGTGTGGACTTACAAGGCACGGCGAATTTGATGGAGAAGTCGATGGAGAAGTGAGATAAGGGGGTTGATTCTTCTGGAGTTGAAACACGCTCTATACCATGTTCTGTAGCATGTAGACTCTTTTAATTGCATTTTTGCTTCAAACTATGAAGAAGTACGACATGCAAGCAACAGAGCGAGGGTGCAACGATATTGAATGATGATGATAAAAATAACAATTGATCCTATCAAGCCAGATGAAAATGTAGCAACCATTGGTATGTGTATTATTACTTCTACTGGGTACCAAAAGTGGAGCCGCAGCATCCATCACGTTGACTTCGCCTTCTCCGCCTTCTCCTGCTCCTTGACCTTCTTCTCCACAACATCCAGCCCAACCATAGGTTTCGTCACCCAATCCATTGTACCCACAGGCAGAAACGTGCTCGCCCAAACCGTCGTACTCCACTTGCCACCCCAAACCCAATGCGCAGGGTTACTCTTACTCAGCTGACTCACAATATTCCTTGCCCACTTCTCCGGATCTGCGCCACCTTCCGTATAGTCAGCGCCCGACATGGTCTTCTCGACGGCATCCTTTGCGAAATTGTAGATGGAGTCGGGCGGCAAGGATTCGTGCGGAGCGTTGGCGTGGAATGTTGAACGCACGCCACCGGTCATGAGATTAACGACCTTGATTCCAAAGGGTGCCAGTTCGAGGCGTAGCACTTCGGTAATGCTGGTCGCTGCCGCCTTGGATGCATTGTAGGCACCTGCGAAGGGGAGCCCGCCACACGTCAGCGACGAGCATGATGTGTTGTTCACAACGATGCCTCCGCGGACGCCGCCGTGCGTGGTTTCGGATGCCCTAAGGAGAGGCAGAAAGGCCTTTGTGACGGTGATGAGTGAGTAGACGTTCAAGTCGAAGAGGTCGCGTGTCTTGTCCAGATCAAGGTCGAGCAGGGGCATCGAGTAACCAGCGCCTGCATTGTTGAGGAGCATGTCGAGCGAGCCACCGGTGAGCTTAGAGACCGCGGAAACGCCATTTTGGATCGACTCTGGGGAGAGCGTGTCAAGCTGTAGTGTCTCAATGCCTGCGCTTGCCGCATACTTGAGCTTGGCCGGGTTGCGTGCTGTAGCAAAGACACGCCAGTCGGCATTATGAAAGGCTAGGGCGAGGTGCGAGCCTAGACTGCCTTCCGAGCAACCGGTGATGAGGATGGTACGTTTTGCGTTCGGCGCCATGGTGTGTGTGGTTTTTGGTTCTTCATCCAGATGAGGCTGGCATCATGCTCTTATGAACAAAGACCCTGGGCTACATATCTAGATCAACGTGGTACAATATATGCAGGTGCAAGCGAGTCGGAGATGGAATTCGCCCGCGCCCATACTCGAAGTCTGGGTGACGGTAGCGGTCTCAACCACCCGCGGCAGGCACAAGCGAGTCGGAGATGGATTCGCCCGCGCCTATACTCAAAGTCTACATACCTAGGTGACTTTCAACAGCCCGCGTGCTCAGACATCAGTCGTGCTTTTGTTGCCTGGCAACCAGGCTGTGCTTGGCTCCTGTTGTGAAACGATTCAAGGAATGCATTCGTATTGGCGCTGAATAACTTGGTCTTTGTGTTGTATATGGTATGCGATTCGAACTAGCTCTAGCCTTAGCGGGTTTATTTACAACACATCTTACAGCCTCACCACATACATAGGTGGAGCACAATTGGGTTGCCCCCTCCCCCTGTCGCTGTAGGTTGGATTTTAGTCAAAATGACAGGGGGTTCGTTCACTCCACCCCTGTAGACCCTTTCACCCAGATCACACTAGGCCTAGTGAAGGTGAAGACCCGCTTATCTAAAAGCCTATCAGATGGCATAGATTCGATAGGTGGGGCGCGAGGTTAACGTCATGCCATCGTAGACGAGACTCTACAACACATAGATGTATCTAAAATACTAATTTCGTCACCTCAAACGGGGGTTAAAATACTATTCAGTAGTTACTAGTTCGTCTGTAAGTTATCTAGTGACTAGGAGATGCTAAACTATGTTAAAAGATCTATGTACGCGGTAACCCTCACGGAGAAGAAATGTTACAATTTTCCGTCAGAGAGAAAAATATACCTATAACCAGAAATTATATTTTGAACTTGTTTACTTAGGCTCCCCAACTCTCCACCATCTTCTTCTCAACCGCCTCCGCAAGATTGGACAGCGACTTTTGGGGGCTGATAATGTCGAGGAACGGCACGTCAACCTTGAACGTGTTCCAGAACCATGTGCGGAATTCGGCGGCCAACATACTGTCGACACCAAAAGTTGGGAGCGGTGCGCGCTCGTCGACATGTTCGAGGGGCATCAAGATGAGATTGCTGAAGCGCTTCTTCGCAAGCCGCACGATGGCCTCGTGCATGGTTGGCGCAGCGACTTCAGATGCGAATATGGCCAGCGAGGTCGCGGGAACGTCCTTGGCCCATTCGGCAGCTTGCGCGAGCTGGCCCGCATCAGCCTTTGTGTTTGCCGTTTTGGCATCTATCTCGGCCAGGAGCGAGGCGGCGAGCAATGATGTACGCGCCTCATGCATGATGCCATTATCGACATCGAAGCCCTGCTGCATCAGGTTGCGGATCGCATGCGGCTCTAGTCCCGTCAAGATGTGTGCACTCTCGTAGGCCAGCGCCTTTGGAGTGCCTTTGGCAAAGTCGACTTCGCCTCCCGCGCCGGCAAGCCCGTAGTCGATGACCTGCAGGAACTCGTCTTCGTTGAGCGGCTGGATGCCCTTGCGAAGGAGCATGGCTTCGATTTCAGGGTTCTCGTGCAGATAGCCGACCTCGGAAATCATGCCCAAGCCTACCGAGATTGCAGGCTTTCCTTGTGCACGCCGCCAGTGGGCGAAGGCGTCGAGGAAGCCGTTGGCTGCGCAATAGTTGCTTTCGGTCGCGGTACCACAGGAGCCGGAGAGCGACGATGTCATCAAGAAGAAGTCGAGGTGGGCGTCGTGGCCTTCGAGTGCGTTGTGCAGATTCCAGGTTCCCCGCCACTTGGGCTGGATGCCTGTGTGCCAGGCGTCGTTGGACATGACGGTGAACAAAGCCTCCTGCAGTCCCATGGCAGCCTGAACGACACCTCCAATACGCGAACCGTCTGCGGTACATGCAGCTACGGCGTTGGTAACATCGGTGGCGTTGACAACATCGCCCCGAACAACCGTCACAGTCGCGCCAGCACTCTCCAGGCGCGAGACGAGCTGCTGCGCTGACGGCTTGTCGCATCCCGAACGGCCCATGAAGACAAACTTACGGGCACCACGTGCCATCATCCAGCGACTCAAGCTTCGCCCGAGACCTCCCAGGCAGCCCACAAGCAGATACGTCTTTTTGGCCTCGAAGACGGTCGTGTATCGTGCAGGGGCAAATGGTACCCGACTTTGCTGCTTCTCCATGGATATGACCACCTTGCCGATACGGTCTTTATTGTTAAAGTAGCGGTATGCCTGGGCCATGTCCGCCACGTCAAAAGTCGCAATAGGCGGCGGCTGGATCTTCCCGGCGCGGTATAGCTTCATGACACGGCTGATGAGCCCGTAGAAGATGTCGCGATAGGCTTTGTCCTCAGCATAGAAGAACTCGGACAGATCAAAGGCAGTGAAGGTGCAGCTCTTCAGGAACGCTGCCATATCGAGCTTTCCTGCATCGATAAGCTCACGCTTCCCAATCTCGACAAACCGCCCGAAAGGCGCAATGCAAGACCAAGAGGCGTGCATCAAATCTCCCACCAGCGAGTTAACAATGACATTGACGCCGCGGCCGCCTGTCGCTGCTTTGATCCCTTCTACAAACGACGAGTCGCGTGAGTTGAAGATGTTCTCGGCGGGCACACCCATCTCCTTTACAAGGTATTCACGCTTCGACTGTGAGCCGACTGTGGTGTAGATGGTGGCGCCTATGTCTTGTGCCATGGCTATGGCTGCAAGACCAAACGCACCCGCACCCGCATGGATTAGAACCGTCTCGCCTCTGCGTAGATTGGTGCGGTCGCAGAGTGCAAAGAGTGCCGTACTGTACACGGTCAAGAGAGTCGGCACCACGCCGAGCACTTCAGTCGGCAGCAGTTTGTGTACTGCAGCCGCGGGTACACGCTCAGTGGTGCTGAAGTGGTTTGGAGCAAGACCAGTGACACGGTCGCCCACCTGCACATGTGTCACATCGGGTCCAATGGCCGAGATGATGCCGCTGAAATCAAGGGCCGTCGTAGCGGACCGAGTCTCGACACGGCCATTCATGGCGTATATGTCCTTGGCGTTGAGACTGATCGCTCGAAGAGCGACATCGACAAAGCCCGGCGGAGGAGTCGTCTTGGGATCGGAGATCTGCCGGAAGTGCATCGTATCCGTCATGCCAACCTGGCCAATGGATAGCCTAGCGGGACCAACCTCTGCAAATGTGGTGGTTTGCATCGTCTCTCCCCCGCTGTGCAAGCGATGTCGAAACGAAGAGTTCAGCTCAAAGTCGGGAGCGAAACGACTGACGTGAAGCAAACCGTCCCGCTGCACAAACTCGGCATCGTCTGTGTCATAATGAGCCTTCAAAACTCTAAAGACATTCTCGCATATTGCGGAGAGGTTGCTGGACACTTTGCCAATGTCGGCTCCGACGTCTAGGACGGTGAATCGCAACGAGGGCTGCTCGAGCATGAGGGCCCGTGACAGACCGCTAGAGAGAGTGAGGTTGGGATTGGGTGCATCTAGCATGTTGGCACCCGTGAGCCATACCAAGCTAGCAACCGTATCTGTTATCTTGCGTAGACGGTTCATGTCATCAGAGCTCATGGTAGCCAGGAACTCATTCTCTATCTCTAAGAGAGAAATACAGACTGTTTCCTCAGCCAAAGTGGTGTTATCAAGCTCTTGCAGAGAGACGGTGCTTGATCGCGTAACACCCGCACTCTGTTTGAAGTAATCTTCTACAGCTCTTGCCAGAGTGTTGATTGACGAGGATGCCTCGTTGGGCACTACAATGAGTGCCTCTTTTCCTTGAAGCGTCGTCAGACTAGGACTGCGTATGCCTAGAATCGTCTCACTCGGGAGATCTAGGGTGATGAAACCAGCAGCCTTGAGGGTGGAAATAGCCTCATCCGTTTTGCGTGTGATGACAATGCCCTGAGCCGAAAGAATCGAGGTAAGCTGAGTTTTGGCTTGGGCCCAGGTTTTCTGAGACGTCTCGTGCAATGGAACAAGAAGGACATCGAATTCAGAGTTCTTGGATCCCTCCACCACGATTGTTCCGTCACTTCCCAGAGTGCCATTGTCCCACGTTCGAACGGCCGGAAACGCAGTATTGGAGCCTAGCATAGAGAGACACTCATTGGATATACACTCACAGCCGTTTCCGAGCTCCAAGACGCGCATGCGTGGAATCTTGTGGCCAGCGAGCTCCAACAGAGCACCGAAGACTAGATGGCTTGCCCGATCCTTCATGTCGGCGGATTGACGCGCTGCAAAGGCATCAATGTACCCCTGGATCGCACCTTCTGACCCCGGAGATAGGCGTAGGATGTCTGGCCTCCAGTGAATGCGAAGGCAAGGATGCCGTTGGAGATAGATGCTGTCCGGCGGGGCAGCAGGCGCCTTTCCTGCATACAACTGCAAACGTACATCTTGCATATCGACCGCAACTTTCCCATCCGGTTGGCGTAAGGTACAATGAACCCTGCGTGTGGAAAAGCCTGTATTCTCCATCCGCGTATGAATCTTGGAGTCCTCGGGACCGACATTTGTGAATCCGCCCGTTGGCAAATGAATTTGACATTGGGGGATAAAAACGGGAACGAAGGCTTGGAGCGTGTTGATGTTACCAGCTGTACCGCCCATAATTGCGGCTTGGAAGCAGGCGTCGAGGGTGATGGGATGGATGGCATAGAACGTGCCGGCATCCTTGGTCGACGGAGGCTCGACCTGGGTTGTTGCAATAGCATCGGCACTAATGCGGCTCGCATCCGTATGAAGGCTTGTCAAGGACTGGAACTGAGGCCCAAAGTTGAGTCCTTCCTCACGTGACTTGTCGTACCAGATACGCATGCCCCAGGCTTCGTATTCTTGGCCGGCATTGAGAACGGATCCTTCGGGTTTCTGCGACGCAACAGGCTCAATTACGCGGATACTGCCAGTGCAGTGAAGCGTTGTTGTTCCGGATGCCCAGGACGACACGGAAAACTCATACCAGTGGGCCGACGAGTTTGCTGTGGAGATCTTGCGCTGCGAGAGGGTTGTGTGAAGCTCGGTGTGCTCGGCATCGGTATCGTTGTCATCGCGTGGGAGGTATGGTGCGCTAATGTTGATATTTTCGCCCTCAAAGGTCATGGCCTCCCCTTTGGCGAGTCGGTCTTTGAGATGGCGCACCTGAGAAAGGGCTTCGATTGCGATGGTAATGTATGCTGATCCGGGAAGCACGACCTTCGCCTCGAGCTTGTGGTCGTTGAGCCATGGCATCTCAGAAAGACGCATAATGTTGCGCCAGGCCCAATCAATGCCATTGCCGGCCGCAGTCTGCGTTCCCAGAAGCTCATGGCGGATGTACTTACGATTTCGGATGTCCACACTAGCACGGGGTTCATGCCATATGAGCGGCTTGGAGTAGTCCCAAGGGTACGGTGGGAGTGTGGCTCCGGGAAGTATGTCTGTTTGGCTGGCATTGTTGTTGACCGCTTGCCAGTCCAAGTTGTGGCCGTATGCGAAGAGCGTGCCAGCAAGTCTCTTTAGGCAAACATCAGCGTTCTCTTTGCGTACAAGCGTCGGCGCATACGGAGCCGTGTCTTTGTTCTTGCGGATCTGCTGACAAGGACCTTTCAGAGCTGAATGTGGGCCGAGCTCGATAAGATGGACATTGTTGCTGCTAAGCATGTCGTGAAGCGCCGCACTGAACTGTACTGGCTGCTCGAGGTTTTTGCGAAAGTAGGCCGCCATGTCGGTGAGACTCTCGACGGCGTTAAGATCTTTGGCAGTGTTCCCGACGCTCGAATACATGACTGCCTGCAACTGCTTGTTGACCAAATCCGTCTTCTGGAGGTAGGGTGCCACTAGCTGTTCGTACAAGTCCCCGACTTCGACCATCATATGCGAGTGATAGGCGCGTCCACCAGTCTCGAGCTTGCGAACGAAGCTGCGCTCTTCTTGCAGTTTGGCGTGGAGGCTTTCAATGTCTGGCACGGAGCCACTGAGCGTCACACTCTCTGGCGCATTCACACAAGCAACGCGGACTTCAGCCAGACCTAGCTCTTGAATCAATGCGTTAGCAGCCGCGGGTGTGACACCGGCAGCCATCATCGAACCGCAAGACTTCATCTGACCCACCACGAATCCACGAAAGTAAGCAGCCACAATGGCCTGAGAGGCGGTGAGAAGACCGGCGCTGTAAGACGCTGCAATTTCTCCCGATGAATGGCCAATGACAAACGAAGGCGTCACACCCCAGGAACGCAGCAAATCGACAAGAGCAATTTGTATCGCCGTGCACAGAGGCTGGGTACGAGTCACATCATTGACTTTGCTAGAATTGGGCGGGTCGCGGATTGTCTGCTCCAATGTCCAACTCGGTGCGTACTCAGAAGGTAATGCCTTCAAGACCTGATCGAGCTCGCGAATGCTGGCGAGGAAAGCGGTATTGCGATCCAACAGCTCCTTGCCCATGCACGCGTACTGTGCACCTTGCCCGGTGAACACAAAGGCAAACGGCAGCTTTTGCGCTCCTGGAGCAGCCTTGTCGGCTCCTCCGTCCGAAGCTTGAACCAGCGAAGGTTTGGGACTTGTTGTGACCAAAACCGAATCTCGAAGTCGTAGTTTTGCTTCTTTGTTTCCCATTAAAGAGGCTAAGCTGTTAAGGCCATCACGCTCAGATCGTTCGACGAGGTCGGTGACCTGTTGTCGACGGGCATCTAGGGCGCCGGGGGAAGCCGCCGAGAATGGCAAGATGAAAACCTGAGCATCTGCTTTGGGAGCCGTGCCATTTTTGACGACGGTGCCGTTTTGGGACTTCGTATAATTGCCCAAGTAACTTTGAATCGATTCCAGTATAACATCTAGAACGAGGGGGGTTAGTCAGGATATTTGCTCACCAGCATTCCAGATTCGCCTCTATCCTTTTACTAGTTCCGCTAGAAGTACCTTGAGAAGATAAAGGAAAGATTCCACTTACGGCCATTGGCACCACCATACCCGAAGGAATTGATACTTGCGCGCTGAAGGGCTCTAGGCCATGCCTCGGGTACGTTCAAGACTTTCATGTTACGGGACTCCAGCTTCACTAAAATGGATGCACATGTCAGAGGATCACAGTGAAAACATCAAGATTAAACTTCACTTACATTTTGGGTTCAAGTTCTTCACACCATATGTGGGTGGGATGACACCGTGCTCGAACGCAAGCGCGACTTTGATAATCGAGGTCAAACCACTAGCAGCTTCGCTGTGGCCTAGATTGGTTTTCACCTAAAGCATCCTGTTAGTATTCGAATTGCATTTTGAGAAGTGCGAAGAGTAAAGATTACGAACCGATCCGATCCTCAAAGGCTCGCCTTCACGCGCGGTGAAGCATCCCGCCAAACCTTCTACTTCAATCGGGTCGCCGACTGCGGTACCTGTACCGTGACACTCGATATAGTCGGTGTCGACGAAGTCAAGACCTGCATTCTGATAGGCCTTTCTGACGACAGTCTCCTGCATCGAAGCACTTGGAAGTGTGATTCCGGGGGTCTTTCCGTTACTACATTTTGTGTCAGCCTTCATCTCGAACTTCAAAATTCAAAAGGGTGGGCAACTAACGCATTGATAGCTGTTCCTCGGATGACCGCATGAATCTTGTTCTGGTGCTTTATTGCAGAGGATAAACGTCGAATGTAGATCGCGTTGACACCCTCGGCACGTGCGTATCCATCAGCTGAGGTATCGAAAGTGTGGCATGCAGAGGTCGGCGAGAGGAATCCGCCTTTTGCCGTGCCCAAGTGCTGCTCTGGAGATGTGATGAGATTCGCACCTGCGACGATCGCGCCGTCGCAGTCCCCAGAGTTAATGGCGTTAACAGCATGGTGCAGAGCGTAGATTGTAGATGAGCATGCGGTGTCAAGCGTCAAACTATATTCATAACAGGTCAGTCCTTGCTTTCTTCGAATAAGACGGTATTGTACTCCATGGGGACGGATTACTTACCTCGGACCTTGGAGGTTGAAAACATGGCTAATCCGATTCGACATGATGGCTGTGCCTCCTCCAGTAGCAGCCAACCGGTGAAGGTAATCAGGATCACGGGACTGCATAGACTGATAGTCGACAGTAAAGTTACCAACGTAAACTGCCGTGTTGGAGCCGGATATCTCTTCCATGGTTACTCCAGCATCCTCAAAACACTCGTAAACCACTTCAAGAAGCTTCCGCTGCTGGGGATCCATATAGGAAGCTTCGAGATTGTTGATGCCAAAGAACGAATTGTCGAACTGGCGGACGTCGGTTTGGAGAAAGTACCCACCGTCCACATTCATGGCACCGGCTCTACTGTTGTCCTTGTGATAGAAGCCATCGATGTTGAATCGATCCTTTGGAACAGTTCCTTGTGCGGTCTTCTTGTTGTATAAAAAGTCCCAAAGCTCCGAGGGGGACGAGATACCACCAGGAAGACGGCATGCTAAAGACACTGTTAGCTGTGATCTGACTACCTTCAAAGGATGAGAAACAAACCCATTCCAACAATGCACAATCTGTCCTTTTCATCTGTGGTGGATGTGGATGGTCCGGTGTCTACCGTAGCCGGAGATGGTGCGGCATCGTCAAGGTATGTCGTATCGGTACCCATACCTCCCCTCTTTGCATATTCAAACAGTAGGGGGTCCAGGTTATGGCCCGTAAGAACAGTCATATTGTAGTATGTCGAAACTCTACGCCTTTCAAGAAGAAAAAGATATATGACCAAAGATTAAAATGGAGAGATTGAGATAAGAAGTGTATCTAAAATGTCAGCTGGGTCCTCCCTTTAACTATCAGCAGTCAGCGAAAGAGTTTGCATAGATGGTCTAGTGGTTGATCGAAGCTCCTGTACTATAGGACCGTGCATAATACTACTACTATGCTATTGTGTCTTGTACCAAAAGCTGCGTTAGGACATCAACCTAATCCCATCTACCGCGAATTTGAGGATCTAGAATACGCCAACTTTGACAGTCTAGAACATGATAGGGGTGAACCATGCAGTCTGCAGAAAGGCCTATGGAATCCCTGGGTAGTACATCACGGTGCCTCCGAGACCAAGAGGGCTGTGTTATCAGCTCACCACATCTAGATTTAGCATCTAACGCGATTACCATGGCCAGACCCACGTTTTAACCGAAGGTCGAGGTATAATAAGGCGTCTTCTCCGAGTGTTATGGTCTTTGATAACCCATCACCAGCTTTCATTGGCCTATCCCCCTTCTACTTCGGTTATCTTGTCACTTCTATCAAGCCCGGATTACGACTCATCACATCATGGATATCACGGGAAATGCATTTGTCGTCGGTGGTGGTGAGCCAGGCTTCAACTCAGTGGACTAAGCATGTATTGAGCTAACGAGATTTTAGGCAGTGGTATAGGAAGAGCTTGTGCGCTTGGGCTCGCCCGTGATGGCGCTGCCGGCATCCTTGTTGCCGACATGAATCTCGACTCCGCGAGAGCAGTCGTAGAGGAATGCAGGGGTGTAGCGACTGCCGCAGGAATTCGTATTGAGGCCATTCACATCGACGTCGGGTCTACGGAATCCGTTCAGCAAGCCACTGAGCACATGGTCAAGACCTTTGGGCGCATTGACTATTGTGTCAACTCTGCTGGGGTATGTGATCTTGTTTCTCCATACCCAAACCTGCGAGATGGTCCGCCCATGCTAGATTAACGAGGATTACCGGGTCCAGGTTCCACGTTTTCTATGCTAACCGAATGGGGCGTATACAGATTGGGGTCGAGACCCCACGCGAGATATCAGACGCCTCTTTTGACGAATTCTCCCGTTTTCTTCGTGTTCATGTCGAGGGAACATTTTTAGTAATCCGAAGCGTCTCAGCAGCCATGAAACGCCAGGATGTCAAGCCAGTTGCGTCAGCAAATGTGGCTCGTGGGACTTCTCGTGGATCTATTGTTGTTGTTGGCTCAGGTTCTTCGTTTGTGGCTACGCCATCCATGGTGCAATATACTACGGCTAAGCATGCCGTGATGGGATTGGTCAAAAACGCCGGTAAGTGTAACATTCGTCTAGGCATGTCGCATGCATGTTCGCGAGAGTGACAAGCCAAATGCTGATCTTTTGATAACCAGCTGTGGACAACGCCCCTCATGGTATCAGGGTGAACTGTGCTTGTCCGTCCTGGGCGGAGACCCCGATGATTCAACGGGCTAGAGATGGTGGGGTTCCCATTGATGCCTACGTGAAGGCAATGGTACCACTAGGGCGGATGGCCACTGCCGATGAGGTCGCGGACGCAGTCATCTTTCTTTGCAGCCCGAGGTCCAGCTACGTCACTGGATGTGGCCTCATCATTGACGGCGGGACTACCCTCACCTGCAAGGTGTAAACGCATCTAGGGCGCGGTGCAACTGTTACGCCGACTTTCAAGTTAGTTTATTGAATTCTACCTATTGGCTGTGCATCAGTTCCAGATCCTAGTGCTTGGGAAATGTTCATGTTAAAGCCATAGTTATTTAGCCAACTTGATGGTAATGCAGTAAGATCAGAGCAGCAAGACAATTTGATTCTAGTCTTTTTTCCAATATCTTTGAAAGAAAATTCTCACCATGGCTTCTGAGCAAGTTCCCAAAGATTTGCCTATTGTAGGCAAAGAGGCTGTTGCGTCTGCCGTAGAGGCACCCCCATCCGACTTGCTTCTACAGAGTGCTGGATACGTCCAAGTCTTTCCAGCTCCAGGCCTTCGTCGGACTGTGAGACATATCACTGGTCTTAATGAGGAGGGAAAGGCAGTCTTTCTCGGCACTGACTGCGGCGACCATCACCGCATCATCGGGAACGAACAAGCTATCGCCAACATCCTCTACTCCACCAATGAGACCCCGGCCGAACTCAATGGCAATGTTGATCTCAGTTACGCAAAGGAGAACGAGGCAAGCGCATCCCATTCATTACATCGTCTTGTGGCTGTGAAATTGTGACTAATTATTCAATTATAGCCCCCTCTACATGTCAAGAACGGCTCTGTGGTTCGCATGATTGATTTCGGTCCCAACGTGCTATCACCCATGCACCGGGCCGTTTCTCTTGATTACGGTGTTGTTCTCGAAGGAGAGTTCAAATTCATCTTGGACTCTGGGGAGGAGCGTATCATGCGCCAGGGCGATGTTAGTATCAACCGTGCCTCTGCTCATCAGTGGCACAACATCACTGGAAACGGCACGTTGCCGGGTCGAATGATGTGGGTTTTGCTTGATTGCAAGGACGTTATCGTCAATGGGGAGGCTCTCAAGGAGGAGCTCAATGAGCTTCAGCCGTACTATGAGGGACGATAGATAGCTCGGCCACGAGTAAGATCATTTGGGTTTAAATCACCCACATGTCTATATATGTAGAGTTGTTCGATGTTGGAGTAGTAAATGAAACTCATGTTTTTCCTCATTTTTGTTACCATAGTGCTACACAGAGGGCCACGAAGTACATTGTCAAGCACTTGAAATGTGCGATTTGGCGTGAGGATCTTTAGGAGAAATGCATCTGACTGGAAGAACTTTAAAGAGAGGGTATTCAGAGAGAATAATCAAAGACTCACCTGTGCACTATTTCACAATCAATCTCTTTCGCGCCCTAAATCAACGCCCCATGTCGAAATTACGCTTGACAAGAATAGTATATCAGATATAAATTCAATTTTCTCAATCTCTATGGAGCAGTATTTGCTATAAACTACTACCAGGTGTCTAGGAGACATGTCCTGAGCCACACCCTACGAAAGATGCACCACCGACAAGTAATCATGCCTGTTTCAACCGAGTAACGTTTGCCGCCCTGAGTTTTCCCAAGTTGAATTCCCTATAGAAAACAAAATCCTACATATTGTAACACGCCTTATCAGTCGACGTTCGCTATTGTTTAGCATATAGGAGCATTTGCACTTACGAAAAACGTGCGCCAGGCAAAGGTGTCGAAGAAACGTATGATTGTGGTCGCACTGCCATACCAGAACCATGCCTTTGGGGAAGCTCTCAGACTCTGGGCCACAACGTTCGAAGCGTAGTCGAATCGATCCGTCGTTTCTGTGGGTGCAATCTTAGTTCACTGAGAGACGGAGATACTGCAACGAGAGCTGCTTACTAGACGGTACTCTTTGGACATGCGCTTTGAATTCAGATGCAAGAGGCGAGTAGTATGATCCTTGTGTCTTGTTAGTATTAAGCAGCTTGTGTGCCTGGATCAACTAAACCTTCAGGCAACGCTCGGTGTGTATCATTTTTGAGAATGTTGGTTCCGACTTCTCCCGATATGACCTGTAGTCTTTTAGCAAGCGAAAAAAGTTCGGAATCTTCACACTTACAGTGATGACCTTCACACTGTTTGCAAAGTTCGAGTTAGCGTAGTCCGTTGACTTTTCTTGTTCTCGAATATCAAATGGGAACATACTCCAACGGCGACATCTCGAGTCGTAGAGTGTTAGACCAGTGATGGAGCGCGGCCTTTGACGCATTATACGATGCTTTAGCACGGTCAGAGGTTTGTAGTGAGTTTAAGGTGTGGGGACATTCTTACATCCGTACATGTACGGGACAATGCCACCAATTGATCCAATGTTTACTATTGTCCCCGAGGCCTTGATGATGATGTCGTGAAAGTGGTGGACCATTCGCATAGGACCAAAGAGGTTCACGTCGAACATTCGCTTTACTGAATTGACATTTGTGTCAATTGCAGTCATGGTATAGCCTAATGATACACGGAATCAGATATAGTTATGTCTTCTCATGTTCACGTATACCTACAGATTCCGCTGTGTACCAGTCAGTCTCGAGGCTATGATTTGGGAACAGGATATACACTCACGCACAGTTCACGAGAACATCAAGAAAGCCTCCTGTAAGACTCTGAATCTCCCTCTTCAGCTCAATAACAGTATTCTCGTCGGTTACATCCAATCGATACCAAGTGATACCAGCCTCAGCTAGGTGCTCACTTTCTTCGAAAGGAAGCAGAGTAGCAATGGCATGGACACCACGACGGTTGTACTCTTTGACGAGAGCTTCACCGATTCCGCCTTGGCCACATCTATCAATATCAGCCAATTGTTTACCATCTTCCACGACCAAAGGATTGACTACCCAGTGACCAAAGCAAATTTTCGGACTCGGGGCATAGCGACGATGGCACGAGACTAGCCTGTAGCTTGCTGTTAGGGAGGGGGTAAAGCGTGTCGAAATTTCTTTCTTGAAGACTGATTTCTGGGGCACCAGCTATACCCGAATTTCCATGATTTCGCCTCACATGCACTCCCGGTGGGTTTACGAAATACGCAGATCTGAGCGCTGACAGCACTTTTGGTATGACCGGGGTCTTGTGCATCTATAGCGAGGATCAGTACGACCAACTAGAGTTGTGGTGGGGGCTGCGGGGCGTTCCGCCTAGCCATGTGCAAATGCAGGGGGCGAAACCCGCACGATCTAGCAAGCGTTTGCCACATCCCTAGATCCTGATCCTCAAGCCTATATTGAGAACCTAGGTGGTATCTAGGCGAACAAAGGCCAGGATGACTTAGCGGCTAGATACAAGTTATCGGTCAAATCTCACGTCATTTCGATCTGTTCGTTCCATCGTATTGGCGTATTCTTTTCCCCATGAGGAAGGTCAGCTTTCTCATGGCAATATCAGAGATCTCGACCATCAGTTTCGTTTGTGTTGCGAATACGACGGTCGCTTATGAGATAACAAAGGTGATAGCTAACATTAACCCATCTTGCATAGCGTGACGGACAGGCATTCTAGTCTGAATCTGCCGGCACAGTACTACCCAGGATTGGTCTATGCATCCCATTGCCCCGGACAGTTGCGTGGAGTGCATGTGCATACGTCAAGATTATGGTGCCACCATGTACCCATACCGGCAAATTTTGACCCCGTAGCCCGGAATCGGGTCAACTCATGACCCACGTCCGATGCAGTGTGTGATTGACAACAGGGACTTTCGAATTCCAGACTCACAATATCAGATTAATCTCGATCCTCGTGAAACTGTCACAGCTCACTGAGACGCAACTTTATCAATCCCGTCGTCGTTGAAACCAAAGAGCTACACTTCATCAACAATCTTGAGTTCCACCATGTGGCTCGCGGAATTGCTGAGCAGACCCAAAACCTGGATGGTTTTGGGGTTTGTCTTCTTCACCCTGCTTCTCAGGCGACTGAGTAAAATTGGTCAACGACCTCAAGGATTTCCTCCAGGACCCCCGACCTTGCCTTTGATAGGCAATCTTCATCAGATGCCCAAGTCCCTCGGACACTTGCAGTTTGAGAAGTGGGCACGGGAATACGGACCGATATTTTCTCTTATACTAGGGACTAAGGTAGTCGTTGTTCTATCATCGGATTTCGCCGTTAAAGACCTGCTAGACAAGCGAAGTGCCATTTACTCGTCGAGGCCAGAGGTATACCTAGGACAAGAGATTGTAAGCGGTGGTCTTCGGCCATTGTTTATGGTATGTCACTCTCTCCATTTCGCCGACTATCATTGGATTCCGTTAACCGAAACAGGAGTATGGCGAAGCCTGGCGCAAGGTTCGGAGGCTTGCCCATGGCGTTTTGAATGTGAAGGTGGCTCGGAGCTACGTCCCTTACCAGGACCTTGAAAACAAAATTATGTTGAAAGGCCTCGTGGATTCGCCCCATGATTTCATCAACCACATTCGTCGCTATACAACATCATTGACCACACAAATGACTTTTGGTTACCGCACTCCGACAAGCGACGATCCAGAACTCGTGGAGATGTTTCATGTAATGATCCTTATCTCGAGTAGTCTGAACCGTTTTAACCACATCTTTTAGAACTTTGACGAACTATCTGAGCTGGCAGGAACGCAGGCTGCTGCGTTACTTGACTTGTTTCCCATAGCAAGACGGCTACCAGACTTCCTTCTCCCTATGAGAAAACGAGGAAGAGCAGTACACGTGAGGGAAAAGAAGCTTTTCATGAAACACTTCCTGAATGCTCGAAAACAGTTGAGCAGTGGAACAGCCAAGGCAAGATATCTACACAAAACACATTTTGACGGTATCTCTAACATTACGGTAGCCATGCTGCTGCATCGACGTACTCCGCGCACAGAAGGAAGAGGGGTTTTCGGACGACCTTGCCTGTTATATGAGTGGCTCTCTCCTTCAAGCCGGTTCCGAAACAACAGCTGCGATCCTAATTGGGTTTTTCCTCGCCATGGTCCGCTTTCCCGATGTTGCACGTCAAGCACAGGCCGAGATTGACCGCGTTTGTGGGGATCGACTGCCCGATTTGAATGACTTTCACGATCTAACCTATGTTCGTGGTTGCATGAAGGAGAGCCTTCGCTGGATGCCTGCAGCGACTTTGGGGGTACCACACGCCGTAACAAAGGATGATTCATACATGGGATATAACATTCCTAAAGGCGCAACAGTTCTTTTCAATGTTTGGTAAGTGTTCCCTATTATGTTGATCTCCATGATATCGCGTCTTCAAATAGATCTCGCTGACGGGGCGCAACTGCAGGGGTATCTCGAACGACCCAAAACGACACCCTGATCCACGAAACTACGATCCATCGCGGTGGGCCAACGACTCTCAGAATTCTGCACAAGCAGCGCTCAACGCCGATCCTACTAAGCGCGACCATTTTGTCTTTGGTGCTGGCCGACGCATGTGTCAAGGTATGCACATCGCCGACCGGTCTCTGTTCCTGGCCATGTCACGTACCCTTTGGGCATTTGAATTCAAGCGTGCGATAGATGAGAAGACGGGTCAAGAAATCATACCGGACGAAGATAATGTGGTGGATGGTTTGTTCATGTGCCCAAAGCCCTTCCCAGCCAACATAGTACCGAGAAGTGCGGCCAAGGTTGCACGTGTCGAGGAAGAGGTTGGCGAGGTGATGAAACTGCTCGACGAATACCTGCAGTGGAAAACAGTACCAGACGGCCTCAAATGGAAGGATTATGAGGCTATGAGTGACGATGAGGATTATTTGAATGATGTTAAATAGATGGAGGATAGTCGATGCCAGTCATACGTGTAACGTAAAGTCTGGGATTATTGGTGAATGAAAGGATTTGAATGAGATATTTTCCCGATTGGTACAAGAAAGTTTAAAGCACTTCCAGATGTATGGGGTACTAAAGATTTCCGAAACGAATGTGATAGAAAGAACAGGATGGTGAGTATCAATACTATTCAGGAAAGAAGCATCTGACAATGCGGTGATTGAATGCAAGTGGTCTGGTATCACATGGAAGAATCTTATTATACTGTTCATCGATCATCATTTGCAGATTTCCCCCAAAATCGTGATAATTTCGCGAGTTATATATTCGATCGAGAATAAGAAGATTCCGTTCCGCCGATGACTGGAGTATCCACACGGTATGCATATACACAAGGGAGAAAGCAAACTATTCGATATGTACGAGGCAAGGAAGCTATTTAATATGTACGAGCCAAGAAAACCATCTAATATGTACGCGATCACATCCACGTAAACCCAAAACCCCAGAAAACAGTGCAACCAATTTACCGACCCTTACGGGTAGCTCGTCGGCAAGGGATGATTGAAAGCGAAGATATTGCTTGGATCCCAAGCCCTCTTCACAGCGGCAAGTCGAGGTAATTTGTCTTTGCCATAGATTTGCTCCAAAGTCTCATCACCGCGAGCATAATTAGCAAAGACTTCGCGTGCTTTATTGTCCGCGCCGGCTGCGAAGTCGTCCCGAATTTCAAGTCCGATCCTGTTTGCTGCTTTCTCAGTAGCCGTATCCCCAAGAGCCCATAGAAACGTGGGTATTCTGTCATTCGAACCCCTCGTTAGCCTCTTGACTTGATCAAATACACACCCACGTGACTGTGGGTCGGGGAAAGTATGTTGACTTACACATAGCCCTTAGAATTTCGATATGAAAAAGCCGTATCACCTGAAGGTACAGCTGCTACTGCTTGGTTGGGGAGGTTCTCGAAAACTATCGAGCTGCTACGTCCATTGGGGTTTTCATCAAACCACTTCGTCATTTTCTCGAATGTAGACTTATAGAGAGTTGCGTTATAGGTGTTCTGGTTCAGGTTGTAATTGGCCAGCGTGAGGTTGCGGACACAGTCCAAAACATCAAAGTTACCACCTACTGTCGTAGAGATGAGTTCGTTGTAAGGGACGCGGGCTATGACTGATGTGGGAGGATTAAGCTTCGTAATTGGCTCAATGGCCTTTAATCCTTCGGCTTCTGGTCCAAGGTATACCCAGTTGCTAACTACTATTGTCTTGGGAGAATGTCAGCATCGTGAATTGTATTTCCAATCTTAATTCCCACAGTGGATAGACATACCTGAGACAACGTTTCGTTGTAAATAATATACGAAAACGAGGATAACTTTTCCGGCATGCCATTTTTGAAGGACGCCAATGCGTCAAAGTAGGCGTTCGTTCCATTCCCTAGGAAGGCGAAGGCTCCGTATGTGAAATCACCTTGGTTAGTCAACGGGTAGATCTTGTAGGTAGCAGAAGTTATGACGCCGAAATTTGTTCCCGCTCCACGGATCCCCCAGAACAGATCTGGGTTGGTAGACTTGGATGCCTCTACTACATCTCCTTTTGCCGTAACAACGCGGACAGACAACAGGGAATCGAGAACCAGACCATGGATACCCTTTTGTGAATTTTAGCATATGGATTTTGCAACTCAAGTAGAAATTAGAAGGATACAATCACGATGTCTTTCGGGAATGAAACTTCAACGTACCTGAAAACGTCCAACACCACCTCCAAGAGTAACACCGATCAGACTGGGGCACTGACAAGTCCCCGTTGCTTTAAAACGTTAGTAATATGAACTTTGATACTTTAATTATCGACTGTGATGGCTACTGCCTGAGGCAGAGGCGAGGACATGAGATAAAGTGGACTCACGGATTTCATATCCTGCTTTGTATAAGGGATCAAGAAGATCCCTTGTAGTTACTCCAGGCCCAATAGTGACAGTCTGAGCATTTTTATTGATTTGGATCGATTTGAACTGACTCAAATCTAATGCAAGGCCATTCTGGAACAAGGCAAGAGAGGTAGAGTATCCATGGCCAGCTCCCCTAGTGAGAAAAGGGACCTGATACTTTTTGGCGAGTTTGACCTACAGAAAAGTCAGCATCATTGTCGTGATTCAAAGTATTCACGCCCGAGTACATACGACGTTCTGAATATCGGCTACTGTGCCTGGCTGGATGGCAGCACTATATGTTGGCGGACGGAATACAGTCCATCGTTCAGTAGCTTCCTCGAATCCTGGAGTGCTCGGGAATAAGAGTACTGTTTCTTTGGACCATTTGTTGTTGGCGGTGTTGGTCAAGATGGCCCTGAGGTCCGGAGCAGCCCGGATATCAACAGCAATAGCATATATGGGATTTCCCCAGAAAGTGATCAAAGATAGTAGAAGAAGCGATGTCGACACAGCGAGATTCGCAAAGATAGCCATGATGTCAACGGTCCGAATGTTGATCAACTCTGAGTAGGAACATCATACCATCCCATTCTCTTGTACTATTCATGAGCAGTACTTGCCGCTAACACTGACCACCTACTTCCCATGTCCGAATCGTTCCAAAATCAATTCAGTCGGACTTGACACCCACTTACACCACGTGTGAATAGATCGTCATTGTCTCATACGCCTCTTTTAAGCCTCCTTGAATCCCTCATCCACCTCAGCCTCCTCAGCCTCGCCTCGATATCTCTCGCAAAGCCACAGCCCCATCTTCGAAAGGTTCTAGATCGGTTGCTGTAAGGTTCTTTCGCGATACGCCGCATAGTAGAAACTATTTCTATACCGAAATACGGGCATTAGTACAGTCAGATGTGGGAAGTGTAGTCTCGGAGGACTTTTGCCCCAAACCCAAGGTCGCTCCATACGGTTCGTGGATAATCACATGCCTTGTTTGAGCGGTTCTCGGATTATATACTCTACAAGTGTTAGTGTCACTAGGCACGAGCCTTGTCTCGGTAGCGAAGAGGAACGGAGATGCAGGCGCCACGACGTAAGCCGCTAGCTGGTGATAGACGACCCTGCATAAGATGGGTGACGAGCGCCGACGGTTCGGTTGGCCAAGAGAAGATCTGACTGCCTGCAACGCTACCTACATGAAAGCTCCAATACATTCTAGAACGATTTCAGCCACGCTTCCATTCTTACGACCGGGGGGTATTGTAGTCGCTGTCTTATTGACGCCACACGCCACGCTCCAGATAGGGTTACCCATGGATTCCGCATTACTAGGTGCTTCCACTGGTACTAGCGATAGTTACGACATGTGCCTATCTGAGGCATGGCACGATCCCTAGACCTGGAATAAACCCGGTAATCCGACGACTCGGACGACACTGGACAGATCAGCAGTGCAAACACTCTCACGTTGTTAGCCCTACGGACGGGAAAACTCGCGATGAAAAGCCGCAACTCCCTAATAAAGCAGTGCTATTTTTTCATTCCCTTACGCTCCAAGCGATCTTCAGTTTACAAAACATGGCACGGGATTGGCAGCAATGGCTCTCGCCACGCCCGCGGCGCCGCACGGCAACCGCTTCTGAACCCCGTATACTGGCAGCCTATGACGTTGCGCTTTTTGAATTCTTGAAGGAGGAAGATGGACGCTGGGTGGTGAGGGAGACGCATTACATCGACAACGAGATTGTTCGAGGTGGGCTCTCTGGTCCGCTATTGTGAGCCTTTGCTTCTCATTTTTGCTTTTCTTTTTTGATTGGCCACCGTTTCGTTCTTTGGAAGACGTTGGCTTATGACAATGGTTAGGCACATACATTGGCTACAGACCGAGTATTTTCAAGTCGAGCAAGGCGTTATTGGTATCATGAAAAATGAAAAAGAGGTTGTGGCAACTCAAGAGGACGGTATCGTCAAAATACCACCAGGCACGCGGTGAGTCTTGATATCTTTATGCCACTTATCTTCCTCTATCGACGATTTCGTGAGCATCATTAACACGGCAAGTAACAGACACCGATTTTGGGCCCACTCATCAGGCACCGAGGATCTTATCTTCAAAGTTTGGGCCGAACCTCAGGGTCTGAACAACAGCTTCGACGAGAATTTCCTCCGTAATTTCGTGGGATACCAACGGGATTGTCAGAAGGAGAACATTACTCCATCTGTTTTCCAGCTAATGTTGATGAGCTATTACAGCTCGACGATAGCTACACCACCTTTCTGGATGCCTATATGGATTCTGATATCAGTGCAATATGTACTAGCTGTTTGGGTTGGTGCCTACGTATTGGGGTATGTCAATCACTGTCGTCTTAACCATAAAATCAGCTTCGGCTGGCCTAACGTGTGATAGATACGAGGCGAGCTATCCCGAGTACAACAGTGCTGAAAAAAGCCAATCTCGGAATTCTAAGAAGTCGATTTGAATGTGGTAGCGATCACCTTGCGTGTGAAGTTCACCCAAAGTCACAGTTTGAAAGGAAATGATTAGCTATATGAGATTCTGACATAGCTAGCTACTCCTTCAATGCTTCTATTGATTGCCTCACATTTGCGAATGCAAGCTCCGTCATTGTCTCCTCCCACAACTCCTTAATAATGACCCCGCCCTCAGAGCTATACACCAGAGGAGCCTTCCTTGTACTAGTTAGCCTGGACTGCGAATATACAAAAGCGTACAGAACACTCACGGTCGAATTCTTCCATCCTCCACATACTGGCCATGTACTTCTTCGCCAAAGCTGACCGCAGCATGAGTAATAGAGCGAGCACCAACGTCGCACGGTTTGCCAACAAAGCGCGTTACAGTATCCACAATGAATCCAAGGACAGTACCACTGCCCTCACGCCCAAGTTCGGATCCATAGCAGAGCCCGGGATTCGCCGCAGTTACTGTGACCACCGATGCTGGTATATGCTTAACAAGCTCAGTCAAAAAGAGCTGGCAGAGTAGTTTGGAAGTCCCATAACGCTCTTGCATGTCCCATTTCCGAGCATTCTGCTGCTTGAAAGCGTCGAGAATGGGTCTGGATTCCTTCTCATTGAACTTGGCCCAGCCGGCTGTATCGGAAGAGACGAATACCAGGCGATTTGGATGCGCTCCCAATGGGGTTCTCATGACGGGTAAAAGAAGAGAGGCCAGAAGGACGTTTGAAAGATAGTTGATCTGAACATCTTCCTCGAAACGGGTTATGGGGTTGTAGCCTTCGTTTGCTTTGAAAACCCCAGCATTCAACACCACGATGTTCAGGCTTTCGAGAGCCTTTGCTCGCTCTGCAAACTTGATAATGGACTCGTACGAGGACAAGTCTAAATCCCAGACCTCAATCTCGCAAGATGAATGCTCTCGTCCCGAGGAAAGACTCTTTGATGCAATCTCGCCCTTTGTCGAATTACGCACCGCAAGAATCAGTCTGCTCAATCCCAGATCCAGAAGCTGACGGGAGACCTCCAGCCCAAGACCCGTGTTGGAACCTGTAACGATGGCCGTTTTCCCTTTGAGTCTTGTATAGTCCTGATCCAACGCCGGCGTATTCGCAAAGAACTGGCGATAGAAGAACTGAGAAACGCTAGCTTCTTTCTCGGGAGCCAAATCGAATTGCGGAAGTGAAACCATACTCGATTGGTTTGCCACCTTGGCGTGATAAAGTCAAAGCAAAGAAGCAGCGGTCTCAACCACACGCACGAAGGTGGGGATCAGAAGATACGAGGTAATTGAACGTGCTTTCACGGGGCGAGATGGGATACCTCAGATTCTGTAGACTATCTCGGATGTGTGTGTTTCTTTGACCCACGATTGGATCGAGCATACTTTCCACCCACTTCGCTTGTATGTCTCGGAAGACGGGCAGACTATCTATCCGAGCCTTCAAAAGGATTACAAGAAAAAGGAGGGTTTCAAGGATGCATACGCAGCCACAAATACAGCCTAGATCGCCATACGTTGGGCTGACTGCATGATGCGTACGCCACTCCGGCTCTGGCACCGTATATGCACGGTGAAGGAATAGCAGTTACGGGGCCAAATAGCGAGATCTTGTACGTTCTGTTTATGACGTCTTCAGATCCGAGACTAAAAGGCCATAGTGTCCAGATGAGGCGTTGGAGGCGCATAGCTAACGTCACCTTCGCATAGATAAAGTGATTGTGTCTCAGTCGAGTATCCCCAATCTAACCAAATAACATTTAGGACCCAATATTGGGGCGCTATGACAAGTTATAGTAGCCCCAACTAGGTGGCTGTTGCCATCGTTACATGGAGTCGAGCACGGGAACCGAAAGCTGAACAGCTGATAGTACTCCCTAGGCATATAGGTTTCCATTATAAGTTCAAATAGCTTAATTTTATTGGTTATATCTTTCTTCTTGCTCTGATTGGGGCATTATTAGCACGCTACCGGACATTTTGCCATATCAGTAGGATTCCAAAAGTTGGATCGGAGGAGAATGGGAAACGACAGTCCAAGGAATCCAAAGATAGAATCATCTCTCTTAATACCTTCCTCCTAAAGGCACAGACAGTCGGAGACAATACTTACAGCTTGCTTACCACGTGGTTAACCTACCGATCTGCCTTTTATAATCGTGGCTCCCCTGCTTTTCCTGCAAATAAAACGTGTGCATTGCATCTAAATTGAAATCTGTACAACGACCAAGATGAACCTTATTGCTCGTCTCTTTATTGGCCTTGGCCTTCTCGTTACCATCGTGTTGGGAAGCCCCCTGCCCGACTCTGCGATTCCTGAGTACTTCCAGCATGTCCCTGTCACACGCGACCAGCTTTCCGTCTCCCAAGTCCAGCAAGAACTCGGGAGCCAGTTGTCAAAAGGCACGCTCATTATTGGGCCCAACGATGCCGAATGGGCGAACGTCACGAAAAGATACAGCACGTATTCAAAACCCAAGGATCTGAAGCTTGTTGTAAAGGTTAATGCAGAGTCCGACGTGTCGAAAGTTGTACGTTACACCTTGTTCACTTTCGCGGGTCCCTTTGTCAGCTGTGAATACCGCGGTTTGGGGTTAATATCGGAGATTTAGGTCAAATACTGCAACAGGAACAGCATCAATTTCATGGCCAATAATCAAGGTCATGGATTTACTACAACCATTGCCAAGCTCTCAGGCATAGAAATCAACTTATCCCAACTCACAAACATCAAAATCCAACCTAACAAGAAATCGGCCTGGTTTCAAGGGGGAACCTGGGGAGGCAACATCATTAAAACCCTTTGGGATCAGGGCTTTGTGACCAGTAAGTAAATCTTTTTTTCCGTAACACATCTATTCCCATCAAAATCCCCCCAGAACAACGACCACTAACACTACCCTGCATCAGCAACCGGGAGCAACGAATGTGTCGGGCTCATGGGCCCAGCCCTTGGTGGAGGATTCGGCCGCTACCAAGGTCTATATGGCCTAATCAGCGACAACTTCGTAACGCTCAACGTAGTTCTTAGCGACGGAAAGAATCTCCAAGTAAGCAGTACCAGCAACCCCGAACTTTTCTGGGCGATGAAAGGCGCAGGACACAACTTCGGCATTGTGACGAGCGCCGAACTCAACATTTACCCGCGTCAAATCGACACCTGGCACTACCACAACTACGCATGGACACAAGACAAGCTCGAAACCATTTTCGAAACCCTCAACAAGATCCAAGGCAAGGGCAAGACACCAGCGAAGCTAGCAGTGAACTTTGGCCAAATATCACTAGATACATCCTACAGCACAACCGAAGTAAGTCCCCCCATCCACGACCCCCACAGTACAAAAAAAAAAAAAAAAAAAAAAAAAAAAAAAACTGACCCCTACAGGCAATACTCGGCTGGACATTCGCCTACATGGGCGCAGCCTCGGAAGGCGAAAAAGTTCTCCAACCCTTCAACGAAATCCCAGCACTCCAAAGCACCCAAGGCGACGCAACCTACGAAGAACTGCTCCAAATCCAAGGAACCGGAGCCAGCGACCCAACAGCCTGCAGCTCCAACCCCTTGATGGGAAGCAGCGGACTACTTCAAACCTGGAACGTGACAACGCAGCGCGAAATCTACACACTCTTCAATAAAACGGCCGCAGAGCAACCCGATCTCGCCGCCAACGCTCGCGTGTTCTACGAAGGCTATTCGACGTTGAAAACACAAGCCATCGACCCACTTTCCTCTGCATATCCACATCGTGACGAGTACTTGGTATAGTACGTCTTCCCTCTCCCCTTTCCCCCTCCCAACCCCTCCACTAACCACCATATCCCCCAAAAGTTTCTTCGCCACCATAACGCCCCCAGGAAAAGAGTCCCAAGCCCTTACATGGGCTTCGCAAGTCCGGAACCTATTCAATGCAGGGCAGCCCGACCGTCGCGTGGCAACCTATGTAAACTACGCGACTGGGGACGAAAGCCTCGAATCCATCTATGGTTACGAGCCGTGGAGACTGCAGAAATTGCGGGGGTTGAAGGCCAAGTACGATCCGGGGAATGCTTTTAGGTATTATAATCCGATAGTTCCTGTCTAGGTCCTCCACGCTTCGCGGTATGTATGGTTTGAGAAGGTGGGGGGGTTATGCGCCGGTGCGTGGTGTGGTGTGTATTGTAAATAAATGAGTACGAGAGTGTAACTACACATACATTCTCTCCAATAGAATACAAATTTTGCAAGCGAATAAATAAAGCACGTATATTTAGGAAAATACGTCAAGTTTAACCCCTTGCTTAACTACCCATTCCTCCTTCCCTCTCCAATCGGCTCTTTCCTCTACACTCCTTAACTCTCTTTCCTCCTTCCTCCTTTGTGGTATTACCTACAGCCCCCACTCCACCCCTACATAACCAAAACCCCGTCCTATATACACCGTCTAACTCCCGAAACCTTCAGGAAAGTTGCTATGACCAAATATATCTCTAAACGTCTGCCCTACAAGCCCAGGTGGCTTGTAGGCCCTTTCCTTTTGCTATTTTTGTTATCCTGACAAAGCCATACTACAATAACAACTAGAGTTCGAATGACAGATGGGACGATACATACATGTATACACCAGATTTTTTTTTACAGTATTACATGTGGCAGGGAGATGCGCATTCAAAGTGTCAACCCTTTTTTTGAATTGGTACTATAATACATTGATTGCGCACAGAGCTTTTAAAACAACCGCTACCTAAAAGATATCTCGTATACACAGTACTCATGGATGTGAATTTTTCAATCAAGCCCATACAGTGTTGGCAGAGGTGTCATATAACTGTACCTGCCGTCATAGACATAGCGGAAGGTCGACGCATTCCGAATAACCCTCATGCTCCCACTATATGTCGTACGTCCTCACCTCCTCCTGCTCACGGGCAAGCTTGTTCAGAAGTCGGTCGCACGACTTTCTCATCTTGTTTTGTTTCTTGTTCATCTCTGCCGACACCTCCGCCATCTCTCCGTCGTGTTGATCAGCAAGATTCTGCAACAGACGCTGTCCGTCCATTTGATAGGTATCTGCAATATCATGCACGGCTGTTTCGTTGTCGACAACATGCCGCAAAACTCGCTTAGACACGCGAAGTAATTGCTCACTAAGTGCACGCTGGTGTGGCAGTAGGCTTCGCTCCCATTCCATCTCATTAGCTTCGGATGTAGGCATGGGGGGATCAGTTCGAGGTTCCGGTTCGGCCGAAGTCGAACTGTGGCTGCTGCGCGAACAATTTACAAGATTAGGTGGCGATGAGGGGAGGTTGACCTGGTCAATGAGAGTATCCCCGTCGATGTCCATATCGTAATGGAAGTGATCCTGCTGCGACTGCTGGGTAGGGTTGTGGATGGAGCTGCTCATCTCCACACCTAGATCCGGTTGCATGGCTGTAGCTCCCACGGTCTCTACAGTCCGGTTCCGACTAGAGCGACGCGTGGTGGGCTTTTCCACTGTCACAGAAACTTGCTCGTCGTCCTTCATCCAAGTCCTAGTCGCGTTGGGCGCAGCTGTCTGCTGCGCAGGTATGGTATTAACCCCATAAACGAGGCCGTTAGAGCTGCTAGTATTCCCTAATTCCATTGTCATCGTTTGTGACGCGCCGTGCCATTGCTCAGGACTCATGGCAGTAGCGTTCTCTGCCGTGAGTCTTCGCGTGAACGCTGTGACCGTTGGCTTCCGGGCAGATTGTCGTTGAAATGGATCATTCTTTGCGATCTCGTAATCAGCAAGCTCTTTCTCCTCCGACACCCGGCGAGGATCAGCATGTCCGGATATAGCCGTAGACTCGGCATGTGGTGAAGCTGGTGTTGGCTTGCTGTTGCTCGAAAGCAACTCAACAGTGGCCGAATTGACGTTAGGACTCCTTGAGTTTCTATGTACAGGTGTGCGTCTAGCTGTAGTATTCCGCTGGCGGACAGAAGGCGCCGCCCCCTGTTCCACCTGTTCAGCTTTTGGATTGGGCGGAGGCTGCATTCCATGCACCTGATGCGAAAATAGATCAGTTAAATGATGGCGTTGCTTTACACATGGGCTCGATGGTTCCTTAAGTACTCGCTGCGGTGCATTTGTGGGTACAACATCTATCGCTTTCCTGGTTCGCTTTGTGCGTGGTGTTGAGGGTGAAGAATCTTCCAAAGGGCGTTTTAGCGACTGTCGTGTGGAACCGCGATTGAGAGCACCACGTGTATTGTCGCCTTCGTTGGTATTCAGTTGGTCTACGATGTTTACTTCCGAGATCGGCAGCGTGGGATCTGCCAGGACAGGCGGCTCAACTACGATGAAGGAAATGAAGTCAGTAAAGCTCGTTCAGAGAGAAATGTAGATGCACGAGACAGATAACCATCTCAGACCAAATTATCCAAGTGATTAGAAATGGATATACACCGACGTTACGTACCTAACTCTTCGTCCGCAACTGGAACCGCGTTCCTCTCGTCTACATCCTTCCCCGTGCGGTCTTTCGGCTTCGTCTTTCGTCGGGTGGAAGATCTTGACTTGGGAAGAAGGTTAGACAGAAGGCTAGGTGGCTGCGTATGTGTATGCCGGGCTGTGACACTAGATGTCCTAGCTTTACGGGTCAATGCGGCGGTATTTGAGGTTGAAGACGGTACTGTCTTCCTCGACTTGTGTGCTTTCGTATCGCGACGATGACGTTCGCCATATTCTGAACCCGAACTATTATTTTCATCACTTTCCTCCTCGGACGAGGTCTCCTTGTAGGCAGTCATGTTTGTTGATTCGCGCTTTGATCGTGGCTTGCTTACATGCTCCGCGTCATCGTCTTCAGGTATACCTAAGCAGAGTCAGCAACTTTAGCCATTTAGTCCCGAGATTTCACTTACGAAAGTCTATAGCATGTTTCTCCAATGCACCGTCACTTTGTGTGAGCCGAGATTTTGTGGTTTTGGGTAATTTAGACAACTTCGGCAAATCACGAGAGTTTTTTGCTTGCTTCTTCACAGCGCCGTTTTTGCCCATCTCCAGAGAGGAAGACGGTGCGTCTGTAGATGATCGTGGAGGCTTTGCAATGGGATCTTCGTCATCATCCGTATCTTGTTGCTTTGTTCGGGCTTTTGCTTTCTGGCTAGTTGGCTTGGCTTTTGTAACTCTGGCTGGCTTTCCCTGAGAAGCGGCCTTGGTACTTGGTGCGCTGTTCGGTGTCGTCTTTCTCTTGGCAACGGTGAGGCGTTTGACTTTTGGCGATTGTTCAGGAAAGTCAAACTCGTCATACACATCCAGATCAGTTGCTGACTCTTGCGATTTCTTCCCTATGAATGGTCTGTGAATCACGGGAAGAGTACCAGCCTTGCGTCGGGTGATTTTTGGGGGGCTCTTTGAATCGATGTTCGAAGGCATGTTCTGTTTTTGCTGACTGGGGACTGTTGGGGGATTGTCTAGTCCAGAGTTAGCAGAGCTCAATACTGTGGGCCCAGATTACTAACCTTGCGCCATCTCCTTGTTCGCCCGATCCAACGGCGGAGGGGAGTAGCCTCGTCGCTGCTTTGTTGTCTGCTGAGTAACGTCCATGTCTGACTCGCTGCTAAGGGTTTCGACTGCGGATGGATCCATGAAGGAGTTGAGGCCGGTCTGGACTTCCTCGGCATCTTTTTCGTGCTCGAGCATGATGGTGAATATGTCTCCGTTGCGCGCAGTGGAGTTGACCTGATAAGTCCATTCGTCAGACGTGAGCTTTATGACCGTCTCCCAAGGCTCCAACTCGGTCTGTATGTTTTGCGAGTCGTGCAGTTCCGAACGCTGGCGGTGGATACCATCGATATGACAGAGAGGTACGTCTATGAAGTCGATGTGTTGTAGGGAAGCGCCTGGTGTTACGATGGTGAGCAGGTCGCCTTGCGCAAGAAGGACTGGCCTAGTCTCGCCGAACCATCTGTAGGCATCGGAGGCGAAAAGAGACACAGGATAGATGATCAACGCATCCACGTCCGAGTGGATGTCGAATTTGAGGTGTAGGGCGTCCACGAATCCCTGAAACTCGAACATCCAGTCTGCGCCTGTCTTCGGAAAGCTTGGCTCTGGGACTCTTTCGTTCTGCCAGAAAGTCTGAAATGGAATGCCACGAGAGAGACCTTCTCGAATGACTAGACCAGCTACCACTCGCGTCTCTTCAGCTTCGGACTTGCTCAAGATGATGTTGCCGACCTGGGCCAATTCACTAGACAGGCTTCCTAGCCGCTTTGCTACCTCGGACGAGGTTTGGAGCATCTTGCTCAGCGCCAGTCCTACCCATCTCCGCCGCACACGTGAGTAAGCATTGTTGCAAAAGACCCGCAAGTACTCCTCCGCGGTTTTGGAAAGTGCTCTGCTGGCGACCGGACCTTTGACAGCGAGCGCGTAGAGCTTCTCGTGGGAGGCATTGTCGTCTGGCGCCTCAAGGGCAGCCATATATGCCTGCGAGGACATTGTTGGATGTGAATGACAGATGGACGACCATCAGAGGTCGAGACGCGGGGCACGCGACGCGACGCGACGACACGAGACGAGACGCGACGACAGGGATCTGGAAGAGCGCAATGTTGGAGAAAAGGACGGTGTTGCAGTACAGGAAAAGGAATAGTGGTAGAGGAGACGACAGTAGTAGTAGAGTGGGCGGGGCTGGTAAAAAAATGGCAAGATGAAAGCGGGAAGAGGACGTTGGGAGGAAGGCGCAAACGTTGGGTGAGGTAGGCGCGATTTAGTTGCGCGACATCTCGCCCCTCACCAGTTGACGGCAATACCCACCTCATATACTCCTAGCATGAGGTACAATCGATCGGCGCATAGAGCAGTGTCATGATGCAGCTGGAGGCTCTCGTGTTTTCTCATTCACTGTGCCGCCAGGGCGCTTTCCGCATGCGACGGATCCAGCAGGCGAATGCAAGGGAGCTTGTCATCCTGGGCCTTGATCCGTACTCTCTTACCTGTCTACGTCAATCACCTCAGAGCATCGCATACATAGGTACCAATGAGAACTGTTGCTGCATCATAGGTTCAGCACTGGAAGTAATTTTAAGGTTCGATATTCAATCGAGCTAGCCGAAGTAACGCGACGCGTCCTGCTAGTCTGATTCTGCCAAGGGACAACGCCTCTTCTCGCCTCTTTGAACTCCAAGCACTTCTCTGCTTTGAATGAAGGAGGGAATAGGTAGTCTAGTGTCCGTCCAAGGGCAGAAGAGCGGGCGACAGTGTCGATATTTCTCATACAGTCGTAGAGGAAAGCATAGGACTCTACACTTGCTTATATATAGGAAATCAGCACCTTATTCTGTTTTGGGACCATGCTATTTCCAGAATCCACCGGGGCTGTGTTCAGTGGGTGGGGTTACACAAAGGAACGGCTCCAAGGTATTGATGGCGTTGGCGGTATTCTGTCTATATCCTGGCCCATACCGCTACTCTTTGCGCTTCAAGAAGCGGGTGTACACTACGAATGGCGGAGCGGTGTCATCATTGGCACCATCATCACGGGAGGGGTCCTATTCCTCATCTTCGGATTCTACGAAGCCTGGATCTCAGCGAAGACGAAGCTTGACGCTATTTTTCCCATTCGGTTCTTGACGAATCCTTGTATGGCACTCACACTGCTCAGCATGTTCTTGCTGGGCTTCCCGTTCTACGTAATGTTCATACAACTACCACAACGCTTCCAAGGAGTCAACTTTACCAGCGCAGAACGAGCCGGCATCCTTCTCCTGCCGGTCACGCTTCTCACGCCTGTAGGTGCGATCATCGCTGGGGCCTTGAACATGATGCGTACTCTCGGAGGTGCTGTTGCCGTCGCGATTTGTTCTGCTCTACATCACAACCTGCTCGACGATCAGCTCCCGACAGTCTTGAGCCCGCAACAAGCCGCTGCCGTTGAGGAGTCCAGTGTCTTCATCAACATGTTGCCCGAGGAAACCCGTGAACAACTAGGGAGAGTGTTTGGGAAGAGCTACAACAGGCAATTCCAAGTCATGATCGCTTGTGCACTTTTGAACTTCCTTGTTGCAATCGCGTTGGCAGTCGTGCGGAAAAGACGGGGGATCTTCGGAACGATACCGGTTAGGAAAGAAGGGAACGAGTTCACCAAGACAGTGCCAAAGGAGGGGGAAACACACGACCCACGGCATGTTGGCATTGCCCCAGCCCCCAGAGAGAAGGCATTATTCGATGCACATCGCCCACCTCAAATGCTATCGGCTAGCACCCCTAGTGTTATCGAGGAGATAAAGCCGAAGCATACCTAGCTTGTTGAGAGTCAAATATATTGTTCAAGGGAACGCTACCATACCATATACTACCTCTTACTCTGACCCCCACAGAAACCCAATCTAAACCCACACTTTCTTTTACAAGAATAATTCTCTACCTTCTACACTCGAGCGTTCAGTACCCAAAGAAGCCAAGCACCAACGCACCCCTGCCCCCGCATCACAGTGCCGAAGCTTGGCGAACCTGCGTATTGGCCAGTTTCCCCGCACTCACAACGTCCGAGCTCGACGTTGGGGAAACGTCAACGGCGATGGCGTCTCTGCATCACCATCTCAGAAACGCCAGTCCATCTCCACGACAGCGAAGCGTGGCTTGAAGACATAGGATGCGCGAGACAACGTCGGATCTAGAAATACGCGCCGAAGCGGGCGCCATCGGTCTGGTTGCTCGATTTGTAAGTGGAATAGTGAGGGGGCGATCTGCCGAGTGGGGGTGGGATGGGATGGGGGAGTGGATCTGGGGGAGAGGGGATCGTCAATCCGAGTGCGTGATAGGATGCGAGGGGTTCAACGAGTCCCCCCAGGGCAATAGTTGTTCCTACCACCTACCACGAAAGTACTAACCTCTCGTCCTGGTGTGTGCGGAGTGACGTCCCACGTTCCACATAGACCGTTGTTTTTTATCTTCCCTTTCCCCCACTCGTCTCGTCCCGTATATCTTGAGCGCAATCCCCGTGCTTCTGTTTTGCCCGCGTCATCAATTAGTCTCTTACGATGGCTGCCGCGGTCGAAAAGGGTATCGATGCGCATAGCAGTAATGAGTTCAAAATCGCAGACGAAGCTCAGAAGCCTGAACATGCACTCCGCGTTGACGACCTCCCAGATCCGGACGCGGGATTAAGCGACGAGGAACGCGCTGCTATCGTATGTGTGGTCCCTTTCTCCAAACGTGGGAACTGCCAATTCTCGAGGAAATGGACATTAATGTAACTCCCTATGTAGGACCGCAAACTCCTCTGGAAACTAGACCTACAGCTGATTCCATGGCTCTCGTTCCTATACCTAATCTCCTTCCTCGACCGAACCAACATTGGTCAGTACCTTGGTCCCTAATAACCCAACCCAAGCCAACATATCTACATACCTGCATGCTCCACGGAACCCATCACTGACAGAACCACAAAGGCAATGCGAAAATAGACGGTCTGCAAGAAGACCTTCATCTCACCGATGGCCAATACAACGCCACGCTAACCATCTTTTTCATCTCGTACTCCCTCTTCGAACCCCTCACCAACATCCTTCTCAAGAAAATGCGCCCGAGTATCTTTCTGCCGCTTATCATGTTGCTGTGGGGGATATGCATGACGACCATGGGCCTAGTGCATAACTTTTCGGGTCTGATGGCCGCTGTAAGTCTACACAATCCCCCTTCCCCTCCCTCTCTCTCTCTTTTCAATCGAGCATTTGGTGAAATACGTGCTAATCATAGATGATATCTCACAGCGATGGTGGCTCGGTGTCGCCGAAGCCGGCCTTTTCCCCGGAGTCAACTATTACCTCAGTTGCTGGTACAAGCGATCAGAATTCGGCATCCGCGCCGCCATATTCTTCTCCGCCGCCGCGCTCGCCGGGTCCTTTGGAGGTCTGCTTGCCGCCGCGATAGCCCAGATGAGCGGAATAGGAGGGAAGCCGGGATGGGCATGGATATTCGTACGTTGGCCCCTCACTCACCATCAGACGGATAGTTTAGCATAGCATCGAGAAAAAAACCGAAAGAAGCGAAAACTAATGGACGTCTGCGTAGATCCTCGAAGGTCTGGCTACTATCCTAGTCGGCATAGCAAGTTACTGGATGGTCCACGACTTCCCCGACGAAGCAAAATTGTACGCCCAAAAACCCCCCTCCCTCCCTCCACCATCCCATCCCATCCCCCCAAACTAACCCGCACCTCCCCAGCCTCACCTCCACCGACCGCACCCGCGTCCTCCGGCGCCTCCACGCCGACCAACAAGCCTCCGCAAACCACGAATCCTTCCACCCAACCTTCTTCTGGGCCTCCGTCCTCGACGCAAAAACCTGGCTCTTCGCCACCATCTACATGGGCGCCGACGGCGCCCTCTACGCCTTCTCCCTCTTCCTCCCCACCATAATAGCAAGTCTAGGCTACCAATCCACCACGGCAAACCTCCTCTCCGTGCCCCCCTACGCCGCCGCCGCCGTCCTAACCATCGCCGTAGGCTGGACAGCCGACCGCACCCGCCAACGCGGCCTCTGCAACATCGCCACGAGTCTCGTCGGCATCGCCGGCTTCGCCATGTTACTCGGATCGGCGAACCCAGGGGTCCAATACGCGGGGACGTTTTTAGGCGCTATGGGGATCTATCCTTGTATAGCGAATACTATTTCCTGGGCTTCGAATAACGTCGAAGGCGTGTATAAGCGCGGCGTGACTCTAGGCTTCGTGATCGGCTGGGGGAATTTAAATGGTGTGGTCTCATCGAATATCTACCGCGCCGTCGATAAACCTAGATATTTCACCGGTCATGGCGTGGTGTTGGCGTACTTGGTGTTGTGGTTGTTGGGCGGGAGTATTGTGACGAGGATTGTGTTGGCGAGGGAGAATCGGAAGAGGAGGAGTGGGGAAAGGGATGGGTGGGTGGAAGGGTTGGATAGGAAGGAGATTGAGGCTTTGGGGGATAAGAGGCCGGATTTCTTATATGTGTTGTAGAATTTTGAGTGGTGTAGGATGTAGTTAGGCTGGGTAGGAGGGGCGAAGAGGGTATTGTATATACGGTTTTAATCGGTCTGTGTGTTTTTTTTTCATTACTACATGGCCATTCCAATATTATATGTGATACGAATATGTGCACGAAGCACTCGAAAATCTACACCACAAAACAGCGCAGCTCATCAACCGCTGTCAAGTGGACAAGAAGCGAACACTCCAAACCATCTACACGAGAGCGAACACGCTGCACTTTCTCATTACGCCTTCGACCTCCTCTCCCACTCGGCGGTACCCGGCGTCAGTGGTTTCGAGAACAGAGAGGCGTAATCGGTGCCAACAATGTCCCTGCTGCCGCCAACATTCCTTATCTTGAACTCGCGAACAAAGGCAACCAGGATGGTCTGCAACTGCACATAGGCGAATTGCTCACCAATGCACCTATGCCGACCGGCGCCAAACGGCAGGTACGGGGAGTTTGTGCCCTTGGAGACGACTCCCCACCCGTAGTCGATCTTCTCGTCATCCTCGGTTTCCTCGAACTTGGTGTTCTCGGCGTCCCAACGATGAGGATCCCAGACGGATGGGTTCGGGAAGTAGCTGCCCATTTGCGCCGAAACGCCGGGAGAGGACATGAGAGTGCGGCCGGCGGGAACAACGTAGTTTGTACCGTCGACGACGAGAGGCTGCTTAACCTTGCGCATGATGGAGTGGATGGGGGCGTGGAGTCGGAGGGTTTCCTTGACGACCTGTGCATGAAGGGGGAGCTTGGGGAGATCGTCGTGGGACAGCGTGGGGAGATGATCCCCCAAAGCCTGCTGCTGCTCAGCGTAGAGTTCCTCGACGAGTTCGGGCCTGCTGGCAAGACGAAGAAGAACCCAGGAGATGGTGGAGGCGGAAGAGTGCTGGCCAGCCATGAGCAGCGCAATCATGATACCGGCGATTTCGTGATCGGGGATCTGGGTGCCGTCCTTGTATTTGCAGTCCATCAAGTGCCAAATCATGTCCGGGCTCTCCTTCTTGGTTTCGCCAGACCGCCTCTTCCGGACGATGTCAGAGTATAGCTTGATCATGGTCTCACGAGCATTGTCGCGCGCGCGGTTGTGAGGGAGCGGGAACCAGTTGAGCTGGAAATTGATGGGCGAGAAGCCCATGTCGAGGTCGTGGAATAGTGCGGCGAACTTGTCGTTGAACATGTTGCGGACCTCTTGGCCCTGGAGAGCGCGAGAAGCCGTGTAGATGGTGAGCTGGGACAGCACCTCGGGAATATCGAAGATGCCCTTCTCGCCCTTGAACGCCTTGTGGCCCTTGATGAAGTCCTCGGTTTCGGCGGTGATGAGATCGACGTAGGAGCGGAGCGCCTCTTGCGTGAGTCCGAACTTGACGAATTTCTTCTGCTCCATGAGCTTCGAGTTCGGGCAGTCATACACGACATCCTTGCCGAAGACAGGCCCGGTCAGGGGGTTGTAGATCTCCTCCGCGTTGACGTCCTTGATCTTGCCGTTGAGAATGAAGTTGTTGCCCGTTGTGTCCAGGCACACCGTCATCTTGCGACCGAGAAGCACAAAGGTAAAGACATTGCCATACTGCGGTTACGTCAGTCACTATACACCGCTTGCCTGACCGCCCGGGCCTCTTCCACTCACCTTGGCCTGGTTTTCGAAGAAGAACTTGAACGGGTCCATGCCATACGTGACCGTGTTGCCGACGAGAGGGAACCAATGGAAGACGAGCGGCGGTTCGTTGGGCTTCTTGATCAGCAGCTGGCTCAAGATGTTGAGCACCACCGAGACCACAACAAAGGCGGTAAAGCTGGCGGCGATGAGGACGGGGAGAGAGGCATTGGCGGCGAAATTGCCCAATGGGCCGGCGACTTGCGAGAGAAGACCCATGACGGCCAGAAACTGAGAAGAACACGGAAAAGCAATGCTGGAGTGGTGGAATTGAGAAAGGAGGGTTGAGGTTCTTAATAAATTTCCGAGATCAGGCTCGGGAGTCGGGCCACGCCTTTCCGAGGCCGACACTAGCGCGCTCCGATCGCACCTGCCAGGCACGTGCCAGGGACCAGCGGCGGCCAGTCAGCCGCCCCCTGACATAATCACACCACGAACAGACGGGAGACGTTACGGAGCACCCCGGTATAAGGTAGGGAGCACCCCAATAGCAGCACGGGCCATTGCACAGACGCTGGATGAAACCTTCAGGACATCCGTTTTAGTGGGGATTTGTATGGTACAATGTGACAGCCTAGTATTCTGTTCTGTACAGCTTATGTAATCGTCGCGCGTAAGGTTTAATTTGTGAGGCTTGATTTTGAGGCTAGATTTTTAAGTCGTGATAGAAATCCTGGTGTTGTACTTAATTATTATTGATGATAAATCCTATTCTAGTAGTCACGTGCGACATTAATTTGTGGGCATTTAGAGGCTTAATTTGACGATTTTGAGGCTGAATTTGTGAGTCGTGATAGAAATCCTGGTGTTGTAGTACTCGATTTGACAGTTAATTTGATAGTTACAACACCAGGATTTCTATCGCGACTCACAAATTCAGCCTCACATACTCAGCGACGATTACGTGAGCTGTATAGAATACAGTACTAAGCTGTCACATTGTACCATACAAACCCCCACCAAAACAGATGTCCTGAAGGTTTTATCCAGCGTCTGTGCAATGGCCCGTGCTGCTATTGGGGTGCTCCCTACCTTATACCGGGGTGCTCCCTAACGCCTCCCCGAACAGACGAGGGCGCGCGCCCGCACTGCGTACTGCGCGTCACGCGATTGGTGCACACAAGTGGCACCAGAACAGCGGTCGAAAAGTAGTCTCCATTAGGACCGCCAGCACTGCAGATAGTCTGGCGTATACCGTGCCAAACTCCAGCTAGCCCAAATAAAGCATGCCGTACCTGTGCTGGCCCGTCGCGTCGAACGTTGCTGGTACATTGCAGGCGGCTACACCCGTGAGCTCCAACGCCGGGAGGCCGCCGATATGAACAATACCCGCTACAACATCTACTGTTGCGTACAAATCATCACTTGCCCTGCTCCGAACTCTGCGCGTCGGGATAAGTCGACCCGTCCTCGGTCTCGAAGAGCTGCTGGTCGCCCTTCCCGCCCATCTCGATGAACTCTGCCATGGCGAATTAGTACTGCGTTACATCAATGTCAAGCTTGCACTTACCATCTGGATTCCTATTCGCAGATGGAATTGCCTCTCCGACAGGCACTCCCTTCTTGACCCCGCTCTTTCCCTTGTTTTTCTCGTACACCTTGACTGGGACCTCGTCTGCCCCACCCTGTATAACGTGGCTGATCGTCACATCGTTAATGGTACTGAGCAGAGTACGCTCGCGCTGGACCTTGCGCCTTGAGACGTCTATCCTCGCGATACCGCCCGTGAGGCCGTCGGTACTGTCATTAGGATTGATCTCGTTCTGCGTTGTCCACGGGTGCTGGAGACACTCCTCGATTGTGATTCGCTCGTCGGCGTCCTTTGTGAGCATCCGATCGATCAGATCAAGCGCCGGATCACCGACCGAGTCCCAGTATGGCGATGGGTAATCAAAACGCGCATTCTTAATTTGCTGCGACAGCGTGTAAGGGTTCTCCGCGCTGTACAATTCGTCCGAGAAGGGCGGAAACCCGCACAGGCATATGTACAGGACCACGCCGAGTGACCAGACGTCTACCGCACGGGTATATCTCCGATGATTAGAGCTTTCTAGGATTTCAGGAGCAACGTCTATCATCGTTAGTTCGAGTCATTGTGTGGGGAAGGTTTGCTTTACAGGAGGGAGTTCCACATCTGCGTATCATGTTAGTGTATCTCACAAAGAATCTCTATAGCCAACGTACAAAGTGGTAGTAAAAGACTCTTCCCCGATGATCTTCGCGAGACCGAAATCAGCGAGCTTGACGTGAAGATCCTTGTCGGTGAGTAGGATGTTCTCCGGCTTGATATCGCGATGCACAATATTCCGTTCGTGCTGCGAATGGTGAGCTTGGTAATCGAGTGCATGTGAGCTACTTACTAGGTACTTAACCCCCTGGAACAGCTGAATGAACACTTTACGGGCTTCCGTTTCGGTTAGCTTCTGCTTCATTACAATGTGATTGAACAGCTCGCCCTCGGCGGCAAGTTCGAGGACGAGGTAGACGCCGTCATCTTCGTTAAAGGTGTCCTTCAGGCAGAGCAGTGTCGGGTGGCTCACACCCATCAAGACGGCAATCTCCTGCTGGAGTCCCTCGATCTTGGACTTCTCGCCTGGGCCGGTGCGCTTCTCGAACTTCTTCACGGCGAACCGGGTGCCGCTGCTCTTCTCAATACATAGATATACCGAGGCAAAATGGCCCTTGCCGAGCTGTTCCGCGATGCTGTATTGGTTGCGGAACCCGTTCGTGTCGCGGAAGAGAGGGTATCGGAAGACGTATCGCGCTTCACCGAGTATACTGATCTCATCGCCTTCGTGCAGCTCCCGCCTCTTGTTCCGGCCCACTATTGACTCGTTGACGAACGTGCCGTTCCCAGACAGGTCTTCCACCAAGGCAATTACATCCCCGCCCTTGTTTTCGGGAAACAGCAGACAATGGCGATTGGAAACGGTCGGCGACTCGATCTGACGATCGCACTCGGGGTGCCTCCCGATCAGGTAGCCGTTGGAGGTCACGCCGTCCTTGATCTTCTTTGCCTCATACTTGTTTTCGCGCCTCTCGTACTCGTGGCGGGAGACGGACTCGCATCCCGAGGACCCAATTTTGGACGAGGGCACTGGACAGGCACCACGCCGGCGCAGGACCAGAACGTCTCCCGAACGCGTGTCTAGCGGTACCAGATATCCCCACACGCCCTCTGCCTCCTCGTCGTCTACGGCGTATGCGCGGGAGTTCTTGGGGTAGGAGAATTGCGAGAACGGCTGGGTGTCGTGCGGAGGCGAGGAGAGGCCGCCGGTGGCTCGCTTGGGGCTACGGACGGCCTGCGATTGTGAGTCCGAGCTGTTCTGCTCCGTCGGCGGTGTGGTGGTGGAGTCTTTCTGCGTGACTGGAGACGGCAGATGGCCCTGTTTAAGGTGACCATTCCGCTCGTGCGGTGAGGGATCCCGGCGAGGTTTCTTTGGCTCCGTGTGTTCGCCTGCCGACGGCTGTGGACCGGGGTGTTAGCTGCAATTGCCTAATGATATCTCGAGGTAGCACTCTCAACGTACTCGGCCTCGCTTGAGATTGCTCTTCTCCTTCGTCGGCATCGCGTTGGCGGACTGGTGGAACGAATGTACAGGGTTAGGGGATCGGCGAGGTGCTCGGTCAGATAGCGAGACGACTCGTAAGGAGCATTTCTATATAGGAATGCAGGTGGAGGATGGACGGAGCTCACTTGCGCCGAGACGAGGTGGTTGCCTCGGTGCTCGAGTAGGGTGGTGCCGTGTCTAAGCTGCGCACTGCACGCCAAGCCTCACTCTGTGCACTTGCGGGGGAATCCTCTCGAGCAGGTCCCAGATTCGGTGCTTTCTGCTGTAGACTCGTGCTAGACCATTTGCGCTGTCTCCGCGGTTCGCCCGGAAGTACGAACAATCCGGGAAATCGCATGGGCAGCCCCATCGGCGGTTCACGATCGGGAGGCGAAGTCACATGATCTTTCTGACCAACATTCAATTCACCTCGATTTCACCTCGATGAAACCCCGAGTCAAGGAATGATAATCCCGACGTCGCAGGTGAAACTCTTTGAAGCATATTACCTCACACTAGAATACCCCAGTAGATACCTACAAAATCGAGATGGCTGTTACCTATATGTAGCTTCTTTCATCCCAGGACAGTTCAACCAAGTCGCCCAACTCATTGGGGCTTATTCTCTCGATAAGCACTTTCCCTATGCCCCGATTCCTCTTTGTGTCCAGCAGTGCCCAACACTCACAAATCACTCCACGATAGTGTCACAAGTCCAAGGTGGTACCAGAAACACTCGCCCAAGCAACATTGTTGTAGCCTAGCCGTGGATTGGTCCAGCTCGAATACCACGTGGTAGTCTTTGTTAAGCATGGCCCAACAAAGCCCCTAGCAACCTGGTTCGTGGAATCATATATCTGCGGGGAAACATTCGCGGTATTTCCGTGAACAGACTTTCCTTTTTACACTGAAAGCTCCTCTCCCAACGATACAGGCGTCTCAACGAGTAGACTCGGCCGAATCAGTCCGCGACACCGTTCTTGAAAGAGCTTGTATCAGCATCACGACAGTGAGGAACTCGAAAGGGACGACCTAGGAATCGCCTACGAGTAACCAGACCATGGGCCGAATAGGATAACGAGGTCGAGAACAGCTTCCAACGAGATGCCAACAAGCCGAACGCCGAGAGCAGCTCAGGACGGGAGAGGCCTGCCAATCATGTGAAAAGCCGATCCGGCGATGAGCGTGCCATCTCGACGGTATCAAGCTGAACTCGATGCGGGAAATATGCGTTTGAGGCGAGGTACATGGAGGCGAGTGAAGGCAAGTAATCGAGATGGCACTACGCATCGGACAAACGGCAGACTTGCGGCGCAGACTTATAAAAGTGTCGAGGGAAGTTGACTCCAGGCTTGCGTATCCTCGCACCGAGACTTTGTTTATTGACGAAGCATTGTGACAGTTGGGCTTGTCAATTGCCAACCCCCTTCAGCGTTGAGATCAACCTTTGTCTGCCTCGGACGGGTCAGTGCAGACTCCAATATTCTCTACGTCGAAAACACTGTAAGAAGTAAGTCACTTTATCTATTTCCTGGGCCGTAAGTGGTCCTCGATTTCCGGTTCTGTGGAATATTCTTTCTTCTTCATGTAGCTATGACAACGGTTGAGCCAGGCATAGCCGCCGCACGGAGTCGTCAAAATGTGCTCAAGCAAACGATAGTTCTCACGCGTAATGGTTCACTCTTTAAATACCAAGCCTGAATGAGTACCACTCAATTTTTCCCACCCAGACAGCTCAACCAAGGCTTTTCAACTCTCCACATTATCCTATCACACAACCTCCTCGAATCCACCTTCTATCTCTTCTCGTCGAGTTTCAATCATGGGCGGCCTGACAATTCTTGCTACAGGTACAGAATCTGGCCCCATGGCTTTGCTCATTACCAAGATCATATCTGCTCCTCTTCCGCAATTGACGCGTGTGGTTGAGCAGCCCGCTGCCCAGACGCCAGTGCAACATGTAACTCGGTTCGACCCGAAGAAGCATCTGGCGGGCAACGTAATGCCAAAGGTGCTAGGTATGACGGATCTCGGCTATCCCGCAGATACTGGTGTCTCGCCCGTGGCTGTATCCGAGGCTTTCCAGCTGTTTACTCCCGAAGCCATCCAGATCATGCGGGAAGAGATCTCTCAACCGGCGGTACATGGCCAATGCAGTTTCAGCAGTAACCTAGCCGCTTGCCAGCTTCGAGGATATGCGAAGCAGTAAGTACACTGTCCCTGCTTGCGATAACAATAGTTGACAAGGTACAGATACGCGCCATTCGCGTATGAGGCGTGGAAACACCCGGAGACAGTCGCAATAATCTCACGTATTGCCGCCATGGCACTGGTCCCGGTTATGGACTATGAGATCGGACATATCAACCTCTCGATAAAGACGGAAGCCGAGACTACAGGGGAGCTTGCTGCCTTCAACAAAGGCAGGCGCGTTTATGCGAAGGAAGAAGGAAGCGGGGGCTGTCTGGGGGAAGAAAAGCCTATCGTCGACTGGCACACCGATAGCTACCCTTTTGTCTGCGTCCTCATGATGAGCGACTGCACCAACATGGTCGGCGGTGAGACTGCACTGCGGAAAGCCGACGGCGAGATCCTGAAAGTGCGAGGACCGGCTCAGGTATGTTACTGTCCGCACGTGGTCGGGTCCACAATGCTAATAGTGGTGATAGGGCTGCGCAGTGGTTTTACAAGGACGGTACATACCTCACCAGGCGCTGCGGGCTCTGGGAGCGCAAGAGCGCATCACTTCGGTGACTAGCTTCCGTCCAAAGTCGGCATTCGTAAAGGACGACAGCGTGCTGCGGACCGTCCGACCTATTTCCGATCTGTCGGCGCTCTATTCCGGCTTTGCAGAGTACCGTCTGGAGATGCTGGAGGAGCGTATACGCCACGAGCGACAGCAACTGGCCAGCCGTCGCCGATTGGGCGAGAGGTTCAACACGCTCGAGCACAAGGAGTTCCTCGACGAAGCAATTGCCTTTTCGGAGCAGACTAACGGCGAGCTCGTCGAGGACGACAGGGTTACAAAGGGCGTCATCGAATAGGAGGTGTGCAGGCAAATGGTGAAGAGTCGGGATTTCTCGATTGGCGTGGGGTGTTTGTGGGTTGTCTGTAGATTGTCTGTGCGATTGAGGGTGCACCGCATTGGGTAGAGGGGCTGCGGTGCACATAGAAGTCATGTAGACGTATAGGGGTCACGTGGTGCCATGGACCGGATGGCAATAAGATGGTATGTCGACAGTAGAGGCATGGTGAATGGTGATGACATGGATGGCCGGATCATCGGTCGGGCCGGCAAGCTTGGAGGAATGGCGCCTAAGCAACGCAAGCCTGACTGGACTGCCTACCTACTCCGCATACATCTTTACCAGAGCGCTGAGCGGCAGCAGCAACAACAACGTGAGAGGCCGTGTCATCTCTGGACCACGACGACACCTGTGTGTGTGTGTGTGCGTGTGTGTGTGTGCTGCATCGCTCGCTCCTTCCTGTTCCATCGTCGCTCCTGCCCGTGGTGGCCATGAACACACGAGCGCCTTCCCCGCCGACCCGCCCCAGGAATTCGTCGTCCTCCATCGCCACTTCCTATGCCGCCAGCAGCCCGCCGCCGGCCGTGAATATGCCGAGCAGCTCGCACGCCCGGGGCTCGACACCGTCGGCCAGCCGCAGCTCTCTCACCTCGCTCAAGGCTGCGGATAGCGACCGACCCGCGCGAGCCGCCAGCAAAGACAGCCTGAAACAGAAGATGGGCAAGAAGACAGAGGACGCGCCGCGGCCGGCCAAGTCGGACGAGACGCAGCATCTCCACGCACTGCGCACCGAGTTTGATGTTCTGCGTACGCACCTCACGTGCAAGATATGCGACCGGCTGCTCTACCAGCCCTTCACCATCGCCTGCGGGCACACGTACTGCTACAGCGTAAGTCCCGAACCGCCAACGTGCCGCTTCGCCCGCTGACAGCTGCTGCAGTGCCTGTGTATCTGGTTCGTCAATAACAAGGCCCGCAAGACATGTCCCGACTGCCGGACCGTGGTGAACCAGCCACCCGCGCCCGCCTACGTCGTAGGTGCTGCCCTCCCCATACACATGGCCGTCCATGCCTAACACGCTTACAGATCCGGGAGATGACCGGCGTCTTCATCGGCCGTGCCGAGCTGCTGCCCCAGGGCGAGACCATTGAACAGCACTCCAAGTGGCAGAAGGAGGAGGCCGATTCCGTGCAGCAGGACAAGGACAACACCGACAGCCGCAACGGCGGCCTGTTCAAGGGCTGCTTTCGGTCCGCGCACCTCGCCCGGGGGAGCCACTCGCTGCACGCCATCCGGGACCAGGACGACGGCGTGGACCGCTGCCCCATCTGCAGCTGGGAACTGGAGGAGGGCGAATGCGTCCAGTGCGGCCTGGTGTTCGACGACAACGGCGAGCTGACCTGGACCGACAGCTTCACCGGCTTCAGCGACATGGACGAGATGTCGGAGCAAGACATGTCTGGCGAGGACATGGACGCAGAAATGGACATGGAAGATGCCGACTACGATGCCTACGGTCCGCCCGAAGGCTGGGGCGAGTATTACCCAGAAGAGGGCAACTTCATGATGCAGCGCTTCCTGGAGCACGGCATCCCTGCCCACGCCGCTTTCGCACGCCGTCGACCCATGAGCCACAGCGAGGCTGGCAGTCGGCGCTCGTACACGCAGAGCGTCGTGTCCGACATGTACACGGACGAGATGGACACGGTGCAAGAAGAAGACGAGGAGGAGCTCGACGAGGACTCCTCCATGAACGACTTCCTCGATGACGAAGCCGAGTCGGCCAGCTCTCAGAGTGCCGAGTCCACACTCAGCCAGACACCGCGGCCGTCTGGTGCGAGAGGTGGAGTGCGGGCCAGGAACCGACCCGTCGTGGAATCAGAGCCATCTTCCACCATCTCCAGCGTCGTCGAGGAAGACGAAGAGGATGCGGGGCCAATCCGCAGAGGCCAGAGAAACCGAGCACAGACACGTATTCTAAACCGCGCCAATGGCTCACGAGAGGCCGCCGGTCCGCCATCTGCCACGTCAACAGATGTGTCTGTCGACGAGCTCGACGAAGATACACAGGCATTGCTGCAATCAGATGGTTGGGAGCTCCAGCACAACGGTCCAGATGACCAGGACGAAGACGAAGACGATGATAGCGATGGGGGACGCACGACTGTTGGGTGGGACGCGACCGCGATTTCCAATGATAGAGCACGAATGGGCGGTTCTCTGACACCTACTGCAGATCGACCCCGGCCTAATGGCACGATACGCCCGCCCTCCCGCGTCGGAAACCCACTACGGCGACGATCCACCGTCCCTCCCGCCGCAGTCAACTACGAAGATGGAGAAGCCGACGATGACGATTCCGACCCGGATCATGACGGCGACGTCAACATGGCCATGAATTCGTTACGCAACCGCCGTTCTCGCGTGCACATGCGCAATCCCGCTGCCTTTCAAAACTACAACAACCGTCTTGCTGGTCGGGGCGGTGGCCAAGGAATTCCGAATGATGCCGATGCCGATAACAGCTCAGACAACTCACAGCCGGAGGACCAGCGCCGGGCTCGTCGCCAAGAGTACAATCCACGCATCAGTAGGCTTTTCGCCGACCACCAGCGTGCTCTTTTGGAGATCCAGGGAGGGCAACTTCTGGACCTCGAACCTCGCTCCATAACGCCCATTACTCGTCCTCGTACAGCCAACCGCAATCGCCCCAGCCCAGCTCAGGCATTTTCCCCTTTCATGGCCCCAGCACCTGCACGTCTTCGGACGCCCAATATGAACAATACATCAAACCCAGCAATCAATAATCGTGGGCCTGCCTCTCCACCTAGGCGAACGGCCCCCCCATACAGTCTGTCAACGGCCGTCAACGCCGATATGGCTGCCAATGGCCAGCGGGTGCCTTCTAACCCGTCAGCCAACAATGCTTCCTCGGCGGGTCTTCCTCCCGGCACTTCAACACCATCATCCCAGCGGTTGAACAACATCATCTCCGATGGGCCAGCCGGAGCCGCGGTCGAGATAGGCGACCGTCCCCCGAGCAGAGTGGGTGCAAGACCGCCCTCGGCCACAGGGAGGCGTAATTCGGCAGGATTCTCCCCCGTGTATTCGAACTTTCCTCCTACGAATGTCGGGTTAAACATCCAAGGTCGTATTTTTCCGCACCAAGCGCTAGGCAACCCATGGGGTGCTTTCGTGCAGCCGCGGGGCGTCAGAGTCCGCAATTCACGTCAACTGCTTAGAGAGCAATCATCGACGGCCACACTCCGACCAGCTAGCTCGCGGGTCAACCTACGCGAAGGCCCAACTTCGCCCCCAGGTGTAAGGACGCAAGCATCGCGGATCGATTTACGACCCCAGCCATCCCGTCGCCGACTGAACAACCAATCGTCTACGCGCACACTACGGGCGAGCGAACATGCCCGCCCGCCACAGTCGCCTGCTGCACCCACCGCTGCCGCCGCTCAGTCGGCTCCGCGTCCGACACGACTCACACAAGAGGAGACAAGCGCCCGCGCGCGTGAGCTTGTCAACAACAGAATGCTTGCGCTTGGACAGTCTGGCACAGTTCCTTCGCGTAATAACCCTTTTGTTCAAGGCTTCCGTCGTCCTGACACGGCCGAATCTACCGCTAGCTCGGGAACCGCAAATGCATCGCATCATTCCCGGAGCAATTCCAACGAGTCTCTCAATAGTGGTTCTTCGCACACCACCTCGATGACGCCCCCGTCCCCGAGACTGGCTCGACAGCGGAGCGTTCGCCATATTGGAGCAGCTCCACCAGGAGCCGCATCTCCTCCCGCCGGGGCTTTCCAAGCACCCACATCAACATACAGCAACAATTATCTTCGGAGTAGACAATCCCCTTTGGGCAATTCCGCTTTCGACATGCCGCTTGACGCAAATACCCGCGGCATAAGCCCGATGATGGCGACTTCGCTCATCTAAATTTCCTTCACATGGACTATAGATAGCCTGAGCCACACTGGTATAGGTGTGGTCGCATTTACGAGAACACATTCCTTTTTTCCGTATCCCTTTCAAGTCGAAGGCGCATGGGAAGGTTGGTGGGGGGTTTTTGCATGAAAGCGTTCACGAGCTGGAAATGATGACGACTAAACTTTTGGCATCAAAGTCAGCGGTGTGTTTTGGTTTTGTTGGCATATTCACACGGCGTTCCATGTTTCGATCCTCGGGAGGCATTATACCATAGCATCGACCGTGCTGGCTTGACACACAAGCTGGTCGGCAGGGGTTTGTTTGTTAATTTGGATTATTGGCTTGGTTCTTTAGCGGGCGTTTTCTGATGTCTATCTATCTATCAATACTGAAAATTTGGAGTGATGCCGGAATGATGTTTGCTATGTCGCTGTTCCCTTGTCCTTGCGTCTTGTGTGATGTCTATGGTGTAGTGAGGTCGGCATGCTGATTAGATGGGCTTTGTATATTTACTGCCTTGGTTGGACTGTCTACTGATAATGACTTGTAGTGGAAATCGAGATTGTTATACTTGACAAAAGGTACTAACTAGTACTACGTTCCAAGGTCTTCAACTGAAGTTTATTAAGACAACTATCAAGCTAACTACTAGGCTAACTGTTAAGTTAACTGTTGAGTTACAACAAGCTACAAAGTACCGCGACCTTGGGTTATGGTAGCTACAAAAAGTGTCTAATATTCCATGGTAGGTAGTATTACTCTCGAGATAACAAACGCTCGCTATATCGAGATAGTCGTTCCCTTTGCAGACGTCGGGCGATAATAGGGGATACGGAGATTGGCCATTCATCGGTACTGTCGTAGAAGCGATCACTAGCCGTATCGTCGCTGTCGCTGGAAGAAGTACTGGAATCTGAACCAGAAAGATCAGAATCCGAAATAGAAAGATCGGAATCCGAACCAGAAAGATCAGAATCATACTCCATCCCACCCACACCATCCACATCAAGATCCAAAAGGCTATCCTCACCATCATAACCATCAACGCGCTCAATCCCATTACTCCGCCCCGTCAAGTCCCGCAATCTCGTCATAAGAAGTTCCTGCGCCACCCACGCACCCACCACATTCGAAGCAAGCCGTCGCACATCCCCCAACACCACGCCTCCCTCGCCAACACCATGGCGAAAATACCGATCGACATGCGACTGTAGCAGAGCAGAGAGCTCGACGGCGTTCATGCGACGCCAAGTGTATTGATTGATCAGACGGTACAACACGGCATACATTCCCGGAACCATAGGATCCAGAAGAAGCCGTACCCATGCCGCGTATTGTCCGGATGGTAGCAACGGTATATCCTCGATGAAACTTCGTATATATCGTGTCATGGATAAGGCTTCTCGACCCCGTCGTAGCGATCCTGTTAGCCATGGCCATCGCAATGATGGGTGCCATTCTAATGGCATGTCGAAGCCGCTTGTTCGGAACGCGAAGCGGAGGATGAGTGGGGCGAGGCGGAGACGTCCGGGGATGTTGTCGATTAGGACTATGTCTGTAGGGGTGAAGGCGCGGGCGTGGTTGAGGAGGGTGCGGAGGGGTGTGGTGTTGATGCTGCGTTGGCCGCGCTCGTATAGGGCGTATTGCGTTGGGGGGAAGTTTTGGTGTCGGGGGTGTCGGGGCGGGTTGAAGAGTTGTTCGCGGTCTAGTGGGCATGTTGTGCCGCCTTGTTGTGCCCAGCCTGGGGGGTGGGAGGAGAGTTAGTGGAGTCTGGGGGAGGAAGGGAGGGGGTGGAGGGATTGCGTCTCCCCCCCTCTCCCCCTTTTTTTTTCTCGGTGAGGTGGGAGGTGGGAGTAGGGACTTGGATGTACGTACCGCGCATACAAACTTCTCCGACTACATGCCTGCCTGAGCAGGGGAGTCGAACGGGTCTATCGTCATCGAGTCCGATATACCCATGTTCCTCTGCAAGCGGCAGAGCCCTGAGGAGATGCGAGGTTCGCGCTTCCGACTCTTCGATGGGTGAGGCTTGCGTTGGGGAATAGGGGGCTCGACAGATTGGACATTCTGCTCCTGGAGATAGCGTCCCTGTGTCGACGGCGATCAGTGAGGCGCGAAAACTGGCGTATGTTGGGAGGTGGGGATTTGGGGCGTAATTGGAGTCGGATTGAGAGCTTGTGGTGGACGACGGTGATGGGGTTGGGAGGTAGGTGGAGTCGGAGTCGTAGTCGAAGGGTGGGGTGGAGGGTGTGGACATTTTTTTGGTTGGGTGGGGGGATATCTAGGGGGGAGAGGGATTGTTGAGGGGTAAGGCGGTTATATATTGGTTTTTTTGGTATTGCGTGATAGTGATGTGAATCGTTGAGGTGATTTGGTGATGTGTAGGAAGATGTGAGAGTCGGGGTTTAAAGTGACTGGGAACTTGAACTCTTATCCTTGGTGATGTCCTGGTTCGTAGGATTTTCACTGTTAAATTTTTCTACGGTTTCGAGAAGGTGATGGTAGCTATGGAAGTGTACTGGCTAAGAGTGACCTGATAGAAAATTCAGCAAGGCAGGGCGGATTATCTTCCCCCTTTACGCACTTTTTCATAGGTCGCGCCTTACCCAGTACACTCCCATAACGAAGAGATCACTCTTGCCTAACACACTTGCTATCATTGTCATCACTATTGTATTCACGGGGTTTCAATAGATTCATAATATGATTATGATGAGTGGTAAATGTATTGTCGGGAGCAATAAGATTTTTTATATTTGTGCTACCGTGGTTGTGGTAGCCTAGCCCAACATGAATGAAAAAAATCTTTAACGAGGGAAGGTATTTATACCACATCTTTCCTTCTGTCTTCAATTCACCAAACATACTCTTCATCCTAAAACTTTCACGATTTCACAACACCTTCAGCAATATCAACAATGACAGTTCCGCAACACCTTCAACCATACCAACAATCACAATGACTTCCAACCTTCCCACTCGTGGAGATTTCTTCACCTCCAGCGTCGACATAGTTGACATCAGCACCCTCGATGAAGACAACATCACTTGTGCCATCTGTACCGGCGACTTCACTACGCTCACCAACACCAAGAGCAATTCTCGCCACGAAGCCGCCCTCGCCGCTCTCGAGCAACTTCCCTTTGCGGAATTACCAAACAACGGACTCGACATCCCGATTTCCCTTCCCTGCGGCCATATTTTCGGAAGCCATTGTCTTCGGGTTTGGCTAAGCAAAGGCACCAACACATGCCCGTTTTGCCGCGCCGAGCTCTTCAACAACAAGGAAGACAAAAAGACTCCCGTCGACATCCTTTTCGACGAATACAATCAATTGCACTCTTTTCCCATCCGAGAGCTGCTTACACCTGCCTGGGAAAACGTGAAACATAGACCACGAATAGGGATGACAATATGGCACAACCCATCGACGCAGAAAATGAACATAATAAGTCTAGTCCACATTATCTTCAAAGTTAGCACTCGATTCGGCACCATCACGAGATCGGCTTCGAATCTCGTATTCCCTGAAATAAACATCCGTGGTGCGACAACCGGGGAGTATTTCACCCATCTCATCGATCAATACCTCCCCGCCTTCCTCCATGCCAACGAACTCCCCGCCGACGAAGAGCTTACGAGCCTTCTCACCAACTCTGCGACTTCGACCGCTTATCAGGCCGTCGCGGATTACCTCGAATTCCTCTCGTCGAAGAATGCGGCCGGCCCCAAAGGATGCATGGTCCCGGGTCTGCCCCTCCTCCGCTTCTCCAGGACGGAGACTGGGTTCTCGCAACTTCCTGTCGTATGGCTACTAGCTTTGACGCAGAAAGTTGCTGATAGGACGGAAGGGATGAGGAAGTTTAGGAAGGTAGTGATTTTCCAGAATCTGTGGTTGATGGCTTTTGTGGAGTATTTGAGGCGGGTGGATGATTTGGGTGAGAGGAAGTTGGAGCTCGATGAGGGTTGGAGGGGAACTTTGGGTAATGATGAGGATTGGATGGGAAACTTCGATGATGAAAAGGAGATGGGAGCCTTCGATGTGTTTGAGGTAGACGATATGTCTGAGTAGTATGGGTCCGATAGGAGGGAATATGGTGGTGATGATGAGGGAGGCGTCAGCTTGGTAGACACCTTTCAGCACCCTTGAGGAGTGCATTAGGGGCCCTGTCCTAGTTGAATCATGATTTCAGGGGCGTCATTCAAGATTTGGACAAATGAGGGCGGTGGTGAGAGATGGATTGATTCATTGTCTAGTAGATTGATGGCAGATCCTTGGAAGAGATATGCATGATATTGGTTCCGTTAACTTCAATTCTGTAGCTTCAAATGTAACGATTCAAATGTAAATACTTCAATGTGCCAGAAGTGTCACTAACCTTCCATCTTTAACTTTCGGGGGCTATCACTCCTCAAGCATCAGCCTTGCGAAGCTTCTCGGCCACCCTAACATACGACCCCGTTCTAATTTCATCTAAAATACCCTTCTCCGCCTTAATCTCCCATCCCAGCTCTTCTCTCGCCTTCTTGTTCGACGCCCTATTCTCCGCAGAGAAGAAATTCGCAAGGCTAGACACAAAAGTCAGTGAAACCCCATACAAATTATTCGCATAACCAGAACTTACGGTCCCCGAGAAGCCGCTTCCTGGCAAGAAAGCGAATGGCAAGGAACATTGATGCTCCTGCAGATAGCCCGTGCAATCTCGCCCTGCGTGACGTGCGTCTCAGACGTACCATTGTACGACTCTCCAGCCCAACCCTTTTGCGCAAGAAGAAGATACAAGCGCGCAGCGTCCTCGACATGTATAGTTGTAGTGCGAGCCTTACCTTCGTCGATAAAGAAGCCAGCTCCAGCCCGCGACCACATGCCCATGAACAAAGCGACGCCACTCTTACCACGACCATATACATAGGGCGCTAAACGAACATACATCGCGCCCACCCCATTCTCTGCATGCACAAGACTCTTCCTCCAGCCCCGCAAAGTCCAGCCGAGCGGGTGGTCCTCTGGCCATCCGGGGCTAGACTCATCCGTCTCCTTGCCCCTAGGATCGGCAGCAGCTTGCAGACTGCCGCCCGTAAATATGAGGGGTTTGCCACTGCCCTTCAAGCCAGCGGCTAAGGCGGCAATGGCTCCGTTGTTGATGGCGAAGCGTTCGTCCATGGAAAGCGTGTGATCGCTGGCCATGGAGTCGGCCATGTTGATCACGACGTCCGCTTTTGCGGCTTCGCTTTCGAGCACGTCGAAGGATTCGAGGTCGCCGCGTACGGGCGTAGCGCCGAGTTTCTGCAGTTTGGCGTCGCTTGGTTCGGCGCGGGAGAGCGCTGTGACGATGTAGCCGTCGGCGAGTGCGTACTCGATGACTACGCTTCCAATGTAGCCGCTACCGCCAGTGATGAAGAGCTTTGGGCTAGACATGGTGGTTGAAGGGGTGGATGTGGAGTAGGTAATGATGTTAATGAAGTTGAGTTTGAAAGTTGAGAGAAATCTATCGATTGAAGACTGTTTCAATGTGCATGGGACGGGAGGAATAGTACTAGACAATCTACTCTTATACCTTTGTGATCTTTAGGAATAGGCTGTGAGGAACGGTACTGTCGGACTTAATACATTAATCCCTAAGGGAAGTCTATCGTCACGAAGCTTTGCAGGGACGGGCGTAGGAAAGTATTATCGCAGTCGCCATATCAGGAAAAGCATTCGCCCCCTTTAGGTTTACCTAAGATGTGAAATGCAGCTTTAGTCATATTGCGCTAACTCTTCTTCGTATTCTAGTATACCAACTCGATAGTGTCATGTGACTGCACCGTCTTCTAGACTACCGTAAGGTAGAGGTGTCTGTAAAGAGTAATGGGCTAACATATCCTCGTTCCTAAGAACGACAAGGCTGAGTCTAGAAACCAGGGGTTGAATGGGAACGCGTAGTTTAGGGCGGAGATAGCCCGGAGATAGGGGGTAGTGAATACATTGGCCATCCAATTGCTTCTACACGTCAATGCTATAGTGTTCTTCACGCATTGCCTAGCTCATGATTCTCTTGTATTCCATTCAGTGTATTAGTTGGCAGTGTATCCGAACCCGCATGTTGCTGACGTCTGAGCAGTTTGCCCTTTGCAACAAACTTCCCGATTGCACTACTAACTATTACTACCCATGCATCTCCCCGAACAAACGCTGCTATAAAACACTCTAAGCCTATACAGAAAGTATAACGTAGGAAATTAAGCGGTAGAACCAAGGGGGAGATCAGAACGACCCAGTAACTAGGAGCGATGATATAGAGATACGCGCCGGTAGTAGCGAATGATCCCTAGATGTTGGTGCTGACGTACTCGGGATTGCGATAGAGTAGTAGATAAGGTAAAGCATTTCTGGATACGAGGTGTTCTCTGAATAGCATTGGCTGTTCGAAAACTTGCTCTGTGGCAGATTTCAATACATGACGGATCCGTAGCATAGACATGATAGACCGTTCCTGAACATCGTCCTGTCATTGTTACCGGCGATCTGGTAGAGAACTAAAGAAATATCGCTGAAATGGTTCGCTGAAAGGGTTCCCATGTAGACGATCCATCAGAGCGCTCATCCATGCGGACATCATAGCAGGAACATATTGTTCGAGCCAGTCGTTAGATTCTCCTTTTAGGATCTCGACACCTTCAGTACACCCAAACGCCAATATTTCTCGATCCGAAACATATTTTGTCCCTTCTTAACGTCCCTTAAAGGCACTTGCTCCGAATATGGGGCCTTGTCATGGACGTTCATAAAACCCCAGTTGTTCTCCCGGCTTGAAGGTAATGAGAAAGTTTTCGAATCGCGAACTTTGATGATCGCGCAACATGGCTGGAGCGTACTCTGCACGCAATTTTAGTGATCCGCACCTATCTATGGTCTGTAGTGTCGACGCGTTCATTCCGAGGCTACATGGAAGCCATGGCAGGGTGGCGTCTACGACAGTCCGATACCATGTAGCTCCTTGGTCGTTATAGATGACAACAGGTTCTGTATTCTGAGGTGTTCTAACGCCATTGGATTGCTTTTCTTTCCATTCGATGATCTCGTGACCGGAGCCGGCAGCATTGGAGGTCTTTAGAATCATTTTGTCGTGGACTGGAAATATAGACCCTTCGTTATTGGATGGGTAGAGACCTTCAACCTTGAGTTCAAAATAATCGTCGACCTTTCTGATATATTCCTCCGAAGATACAGACACGGAAGCCAGCATGTGGCTCAGCTTCGTTACTCCGGGTTTTACGTTGAAAGCGATATCCTGTAGAGTATGCTCTCTACGTAGCTGTATTGCACTAGCTTTGGTATCGCTGTTTCAATAAGGAAGCTGTAGGAGGCATGTTTGAACATTGTGTTCATCAAGGGAACATCCTCCTTTACGTACGGAGGAAGATCTTTGCGAAGATGCACGCAATAATCAGACTGGTTCCATACTCCGCGATTGTTAACACATGTCTGGAAGTCCAACTTGGCACGTTGACGTACTCCTTCGTCTAGGTTAACGGCGATGGTTTCTTTGAAAGTCTTCGGTCACCTGGACAATTGTTTCCCCTGTAGCCCTCGGCGAGGTAAAAAGGTACGAAAATACCCAAGGCGAAAGATCGAACGATGTTGATGATGCCAAACAAGGGGTCGACGGTCCTATCTGCTGGATATAGAGTCCGACGGTGCTCTCCGTTCAGTCTTTCCAAGGTCATTTTGACTTTCCGTATGATGATGTGCTCTTCAGCCGAAATCAATCGCAAGTCCTCCTTCAATTCTTTTGCATCATACCAGAGCACCTTGATCGCATTAGCCCTCGATAGCACGAGCCTCTTTTCTTCCGCAAACGATAGTTGAACGGCAGGTTGTGCAGAATATCGAAAGATAGACCAGAGCTTTTCGACAGCGATAGGGCTTGTGTAGCAATATAAAATCCAGACAGACAGGCTTCAAAGGCTCGAGCGAGCTGTTATATAGTTCCACTATTGAGATATAAGACACAGCTTCCATCAATACTTTTGAACGTAGGACTGGCTGCCTTTTCTATTCATGTACCTTTTGTTAGATGTTGTTTCCGGACCCAGTATACGCAAAACCAATAGATGTTCGAAAGGAGTGCTAAGGGTTAGCTAAATTACACAAAAGTGGCGGAGCAGGCCACCTTATAAGCCTTGTCCCGAATCCGTGCGCCGTGACATTTGATTTGTTAAGTGGAAGATTGATGTTCCCAGAATACGTACTTTGTAGTGGCCTAACCGCGCTAACCGAATACAACTAGCGCGTTCTGAAACTCACGTGATATCGTGATATTGGGAATTAAACGAACAGAGTGGGATCCAGATGATGCAGATAGGACGCTTTGAGTGGTTAGACTATAAGGAAATCTGCTTGTCGCATTCCTATGTAGCCGATGAGAGGCACCACCAGTTTTCGATTTTCGACCTTTGGAAAGCGCATCCTGACTTCTCACAACGCCCTGTGCAAATTACAAAAAACTGCTGAATTTTTGCCCAAAGTTTTCAGTGCAGTATTAGTCTGCTGCGATCGACACTTTAGCAGAGATCTTATCAGATTTACCCGATTAGGAAGGTTGAGTTGCTGGGCCTAGATATCAGCATTTCTCCACACATACACGCGGATCTGAATCTGTTATCCATACAAGAGTTGTTTCGATGCTGTGAGACGACACGTGTCAAGTATCCCGTCACATATCCTGCTATTTGTCTTGGTTTACTGCTAGCAACAACAGGACATCACGGCGATGTGCGGACTAGCGGCACATTACCACAGCACTCCACTCACTCTGGCAGTTCAAGCCTCGCCAACTCATACTACATACGCCACTTAGCAAACTTCCACTGATCAAACAGTGTTTTGAAACCTTCTTTGTTCCCCAGACTATGTTAGAGGCAGAGATAGTGTCTCAACGGTTTCTCGTTGCACAGCTAGAGAAAGCTAGAGAACGACATTCTTTCATCCGCCGGTCTTCCGTCTCCCCTTTCCCTCGTAACGGCAAGAATGCGACGCATGTACGACCAGCCCGGATCCCGGTCGATGGATACACGGCGCGATTCTGTACACAAGGTGTCACCAAAAGCACCTCCGACAGCCACGGCGACGCAAGGTGGGTCGACATCTGTATCAGCATTCTTTCAGCACATTTGTCCCACCGGTTTGCAGCTGCCACTTGTCTGTTGAATGTCATACCCATGCAAGTCATTCTGTAAAGAGCCAGTTGGTGAGCGAAAGCGGTAGTCGAAGGCATCCTATGTGATTGGTACTTCCGTCTGGTGCAGATACGGACCACGAGGGATATGGCTGTCTCGGTCGGCTAGATCCGATGGTAGAATTGCGCACACATGCCAACGAGCGAGGTATGCTGGACATTCACGTGGTGCACGTAATTCCCCCTCCGCACTGCATAGAGATATGTTGTCTGGTGGAGTCGACGTGGAGTGTCCGCTGTGCAAGTTTGCTAATGCGTGAAGAAGGCGCCTCGTTGATTTACCAAGGCAATTCCTCCGTCAGCTTACGCTATGGGCAACATGTCCCGAACTTCGTCCCAACTGTGTCATGTCTCAAAGACGTAGCTCTGGTGGTACGGCAGCAGGGGCGAAGATTGCTCTCCCTTGAAAGCGCGCCCTCGGACTATGTGGTCAATTCGGCTTCCTCTCTCATCAATGGATGATGTAGATAAACCACTGGTGATATTGACAGTCCTGGGTGACACTTGTGAGGTAAAGGCCATGAGGAGCTCTGCGGTCAGCCGTATGCACAGAGCCGTTTGGCAGCAGCATCTCGCCTCACCTCGCTGCCTCCCTGCACCTATTGCAGACTGAGTCGTTCCACAGATCGTGTGGTTCACAATTTTAGTCGGTGGCGGCCACGTTTTAATTCTCTTAAATCGCTCACACCTGCAATTGCTGCAGACCTCAGCCAGATCAGTCGTCCCTCCTCACCACGCCTACCTCTACACCTTCCGTTTACGTTTGTCACTCCGTTTGCTCTTGACAAAAGTACCACCTAAACCAATTTCCACTTCACCGTCATGTCTACCTTCTCCGACCACGACCTTGCAAAGGCATCACTGCATTCGGGCGGGCCTCATTCTATCGGCGACTCTGCAAGCATGGCATCTGCCGGCTACAGTGAGAAAGGCACGCGCCGTCTACTACGGAAGATGGATCTCAAGCTGATCCCGTTTCTGGCCCTGCTCTACCTGTATGTCTTCAATTATCCCAGCGCGTTCGGGACGATTGCTAACTGCATCCAGCCTGAGCTTCCTCGACCGCAGCAACATTGGGAATGCGCGTCTTGCCGGCCTTGAGCGAGACCTCCACATGAACCCCAAATCTCTCCAGTACAACAATGCCCTGGCCGTCTTCTTCCCCTTCTACGTCTTCGCAGAGCTCCCGTCAAACCTCATGATGAAGCGCTCCCGTCCATCCCTCTGGATTCCCAGCCTCATGGTGGCCTGGGGCATCATGTGCTGCGCGATGGGCGCGGTCAAGAACTACGAGGGCCTTTTGGTCATCCGAGCCATGTTAGGCCTGGCAGAAGGCGGTTTGTTTCCTGGTATCACCTTCTAGTAAGTCAAGTGCTACTCCCACCCCGTGCTGTAATGGCATCGAATCAACCTGATCTCACACCGCGGAACAGCATCACACAGTGGTACCGTCGGCACGAATGCGGGTTCCGGATGGCGTTATTCTTCTCGGCTGCAACTGCTGCAGGTGCCTTCGGAGGCCTACTTGCACGAGGGATAATGAGATTGGACCACGCACGGGGACTAGGTGCGTGGAGCTGGATATTCATCATCGAGGGCGCCATCACTATCGTCATTGGTACGTGTTGCCCGCAGTGGGTGGTGCCACGTTCCGTTGGCATCACTCGCACAACGCGTGGCTATCCCTCTCCCTGTGTCATAAGATGGCCCTTTCACGGCATGTTGCGTATCGGATGATAAACCAAGCTAACGCAAATTCTCTCCAGCACTGGTAGCGTACTTCTTCATGTACGACTACCCTGACACGGCAAAGTTCCTGACAACCGATGACCGAAATGAAGTCCAGCGACGTCTCGAGGCCGATCGATCGTGCCTTGACGATAGCTTCAAGGTCGAGTACATCCTGAACGCCGTCAAAGACTGGAAGATCTGGGTGCACATGCTCATCACCTTTGGAATTTACTCTCCACTGTACTCGTTATCTCTCTTCCTGCCGACCATCATCTCGAATATGGGGTATATGAACGAGGAGGCCCAACTAATGACTGTTCCACCGTACGTGGTCGCTTGCGCCTTTTGCATCTCGGCTGGCTGGTTCGCCGACAAACACGGTCAACGTGGCATCTATATGATTGCTTGCAACATCATTGCGTAAGCTCTCCCTCCCTCGAACCTCCTATCCGTACCCGACCCGTGGCGGGGTTAAATGGACGGTTCATTCGCTATGGACGGCTGTCACGTCAGGTACTACGTCTGCCACGTTCCACATCACACCGATCTTCTATTCCAAACACAGCACAGCATATCTTACACGCGAAGATTCGGCAGACGTGCGGACGATTTGGTTGTGCACCATGGTGCACTGCCTGTTGGCTGTCATCTTTCGTCCATCCTTCGACACTCTAGATTGCTTACCACAGTACTACCATGCTAACTGCCCCCATTTAGCATCATTGGATTCAGCATCCTGATCACGCAAGACCCTCCCAAATACCGCTACCTTGGAACCTTCTTCGCCGCAGCCGGCATCTATTCCAACGTCTCCCAAACCGTAGCCTGGAACGGCAACAACATCGGCGGCTCCACCAAGCGCTCGGTCGGTATCGCCATGCAAGTTGGTTTTGGCAACCTCGGTGGAGTACTTTCTGGCTACACCTACATCAGCTATACAGATGCGCCAAAGTTCTTGCGTGGACACGCCATCGTCCTCGGTCTGCTCACCATGAGCACCGTCCTCTGCATCTTCATGCGCTTCTGGTGCGCCTGGGAGAACAAGAGGAGGGACGCGGTCGATCTGGATAACGGCAGGAATGGCACATGGACCAAAGACGAGATGATAGCTGAGAGCGGGAAAGGTGACCATGCGGCTTTCTTCCGGTACACTGTCTAAACATGACTGTACTCCATCGTGTTCTCTTACATAGACGAGATGGTAGACGTGTTCTGGGAATGGTTAAATGAGTGCAGTATGACTGCAACTGGTTTCCGTAGGTTGGCGATACGGTACTTGAGATATGTGGTGAAGATCTAGACGAACAATATGGTAAACGATTAAGTGTTGTTTTTACGAACGAGGCATACCGAGAGAAAAAAAATCTACTTTCTATCCCTGACTACTTTTCCGTCGTGTCGAAATGTGCTTGAGAAATTGTGATATGTTCAGCATCACATGTCGTGTCGATGGGATAGATACATGTAAATAATAGATGAGTGGATGGAGGGGATGTGGGGTTCCGATGAGGATCCGACGCACGCATGCACCGACGACGACCTTGCATCCACTACCTCATCCCCACAACTCGATATCCCACCACACCAATTCAATTCCACCTTCCCTCTGCCTTTATTCCAATCTACATCCCCAAGACCCAACAAAAAAAACATGTCCACCATCACACCAAACGCGCACGACGCCCTCGCAATCCAAAACACCATCTCGCGCTACTGCGAAGCCCTCGACACCAAGACCTTCGACCTCTTGGACAAAGTGTTTGTGCGGGATGTCGTAGCTTCGTATCCGTTTAATGCGGAAATGACGGGTGTGGAGGCGGTGAAGAGGGCGATAGAGAAGCGGTATGTAAATTTTTTTTTTTACTTTTACTATATACATATCCATGAACTACATACATACATGAACTACATACATGAACTACAATCATCCACGGCATACATACAAGAGATAGGGGGGATAGATAGTATCTAGACCAAAAAAAAAAAAGCCAAAAAGCTAAACTAACGCCATAGTCTCGGACCCATCCTCACTCACCACTCTCTCACCACGCAAACGATTCAATTCCCATGCACCCCACACTCTGCGGATGCTAGGACTGCGAGTGCGGTCACGTATTTCGTCGGAGTGCATTTCGGACAGGGACCGCATGAGGGGAAGTTGTTACAGGCGTGGGGGAAGTATGTAGATGAGCTTGTTTGTTTAGGGGAGGATGGGGATGGGGAGGATAGGGATAGGGATGGGGTGGCGGGAGCGAGTAAGTGTGATTTTCCTTCCTTTCTAGGGGTTCTGAAATGCGGGAGGGTATTGTATTGTATTGTGACGGGTGGGGTTATTTTACGAGGGACTTTTGAGCTAACTTGTTCGTTCGTTCGTTCGTTATAGGCGGGTTATGGAGGATTGGAAAACGAACGGTGGGCTTCACGAAGAGGATTGGTGATGAGGCGATTATGAAGGATTTCTAATCAAGTCTTATACCTGCGAGGCATTTATATGAGATTGCCCTTCCCTCTCGCCCCTTGGGAAAAATCGTCATGCGAGCGTTACTATCTATCTAGGTAGACCTGGCCACGTTCCCTGACTTCTTAGTAAACATGTTTATCACGTGTGTATAGAATATAAACCGTTCGCAGTCTGGCTTTGGAATATACAATACAAGAAACTTACTATAGTGTACTTTTCTTATCACACATGCTCACCAAACACATTACATTAACGCGACTACTAACTACCACACCCCTACAGTACTCTACACCTAACCCAACGAAACAGTATCGTAAACCTCATCCCATCCCATCTACTCAAGTAATTCAAGTAATCCAGGACAAGAACGATATTACATTACTCATAGCCAAGCGACTAGCTAGTACTCTACTCCCTCCTCCCCAAAGAGGAAAGAGAAAGACCCAACAAACTCAACCCGATTATCAAGAACAACCCCCCCCCCCCCTCTAGAAACACCCTAAAAAACGAAACAAAACAAAACAAAACAAAACAAAACAAAACAAAACAAAACAAAACAAAACGAACCCACACTATCCCCGCCCCAATAAAAAAACCTCTCTCTCCCTCTCTCTCTCCTTCTCCCACACAATCCAACCCAATCCAACACATCACATCACATCACACATCACAAGGCAAAAGACACCAAGTCAAGACCACCAAGTCAAGACGAACAAGTCAAGTCAGCAAGAGGACAGAAAAAAGTAACATTCCTATTATCCCCCCATACCACACCATAGGTGCATACAAACGAGGAAATGTATATACGCCAATAAAGCCATCCCGCTACAACACCACACCCAATCATGTACAGAAAAGAGACAGAGGCACAGAGAGAGAGAGAAAGCCCAAACATCAAGCAAGTGCAAGAAAAAAAAAGAAAGGAAAAAAAGATTCTCATAATAATCATGCCATTCCCGCAGCAGCAGCAGCAGCACGCAAGGAACCCCAAAACCCACGCCAATCCCATATATATACGCCATTCGACTGCACAGGCTGGAAAAAACGCTAGGATATATATAGAATATGTACATTACTCCAAAAGGCAGACGATAATAACAAAGGCAGCAGCAGGCAGGGTACCGATACTGAAGGGATATCAAGTTTTGCGGGGGAAAAAAGTACATGCGCAAGAGATATGAGATAAGAAAGAGTCTACTCTTTTTTTTTTAGCCATGTTTGTCCAAAACGCCATTCGTGCTTTTTGTGGTGACAGTGGTGGGTTCCGAGCATTCGACCGAGACATGGAACATAGATCCGTCGTTTCGGCGGGTAGGGTAGGTGGTGTTGGAGGTGTGGAGCGTGTGACAGTCGGCGTATGGGTGGTCCAAGAATACGTCCATCATGTCACGCTGGAAACATTTACGTGCATGAGAACATTATAGGTGCCTCTCGAGCCGAACAGGAACTTTGGAGCGAGAAGGCGGGTATGTATACGTGAGTAACCAGGCGCTGAGAAGATGCAGGCCGTCTATGAATGCTGAGAAAGGCATAGAAGAGATCGAAGTCGGCTCGACTGCGACGGATTAGTGAGAGTCCGCTACGCATGGCGTGCAGACAGAAGGCTCACCAGCTCACGCAATGCCCTGCGTCTGGCCCTTGCTCTTCCAGACGCCTCCACCGACCGCCCTCGTGATGCCAACACCCAGCCCCACGGCGGCAGCCACGACCAAGGCGGCAATAAGAATCTTAGCCCAAAGCCTCTGCTTGCTGTTCAGGTTGCGGAACAGGTTGCAGCCCTTGGCCCTCTTGCTCATCTTCTTCTTCTCCATGATGGTCTGGCGCGACGGCCACATGGTGCACTCTTTGACCCGTCCGTCGACGCTGGGCTTTTGGTTCTGGGTCTGGGTCGTGGCCGTGGAGAGCGGCACGCTGCCGGCCTCAAGGTCGTGCTCATAGACGGTGACGTCGAGGTGTGTCTTTGACGGCGGGGCCGAAGCGTCGAGCGAGCGCCGCGCGGACGGGTGCTTGTAGAAGGCGGAGTAGGGGTTGGTGGAGTCGAAGCCGGCTTCTTTCGACATGGCGGAGTCGTTGTCGGATTGCGGGGGGAGTTGCAGTTGCGGCGGCGGTAGTTGTGATTGCGGTGGTGAATGTGCTTGCGGTTGGGGTTGTGGTGCGTCTGTGCTTTCGATGACGGCACCAAAGGTGATGTTTGCTGCCATTCTTGCGACGGCAGGCGTGACCCTCACTGCGGGAAGGAGCGTGGATGGTGGTGGTACAGCTGGAGTTGGAGGCCGGGCTGTCTGTCGAAGATGGCGCGGGCGTGGTGTGACGAATAGATAAATGAGGGAGAGTGGCCAGGCAATGGGCTGGTCCTTGCGCTTCTCACTCAGCCACGGGCGAAAGTGGTCGAACGGGTCACAAACAGGCAAGTTGAACGAGAGAGAGAGAGACGGGACAGGCTGGGGGGCGTGCAAGCGTGTCCAGTCGTCGAGCGTAGCGTTATGCCGTGTCCAGCAAGGGCACCAGAGGGCTCGATAGAGATGACGTGTATGTGAGGCCAATGGCAGGCGCGGGTCTTTTCACACGAATGTGGAAGGGGCGAGGATAGAAGAATAATAATGTGCAAAAGGAAGGAACGACGGGAGTGAGTAGTAGTGAAAGATGGCAGCTGCGCTCCGAAAGGGAAGGGGCGAGTGTTGAATGCGATACGATATCTACAAGGGTGGAGCATGAACGGGTTGCCCCCTCCCCCTGTCGCCCTTAGCGTCTTGGCCGAAAAGACGGCCGATTTCTCAACTCTCTGAGAGTCAATTTTGACGATTTCTGTACGATTTCGAGCTCAATTCTGCTGATTTTTGAAGTTGATAGTAGGAAGGATAGTCAAATTGATCAATAGACGCGTAGAAATGGGCGTTTTAGCTCGGATCAACTGTTGATCCGGCCGTGCTGACGTAGGATTGTTGTGATTCCAAGAAGACGCGTGATTTCTTAACACTCTCTGTACCCTCACTGCCTCTGTACACGTTTAGTTATT